>WBMV01007622.1:0-205249 GCA_013396655.1 Campylorhamphus procurvoides | reverse complement strand
CGAAAGGGAGGCGGGAGGGGGGGGGGGGGGGGGGGGGGGGGGGGGTTTGTACTTCCTGCAGCTTCAGTGGGTTGGAATTTATTGTGTTTAATTGATTGCTGAGATAAGGCAGAAGCTGTTCTGGAGATTTATCAGGCTGAAAGACCAAAGGTGAAAGTGAGGAGCTGTGAGCTGACAGGGGTGGCAGCATGTCCTGGGCACCACCTGCACCTCTGGTAGCAACCAGTGCCAAGTGGGAAAGAGTTCTTCAGTGCAGCCCCTGATTTTGCTGCTGATGTGCTGTCTCCAGTGATCAAGCAGGGAAATTCATCTTCAAAGAATGAATTTGAGCTCTTCAAAACAATTTTATTAGCAGTGTGTATCTTCAGGAGAGCATCACAACCAGGGGAAAGTCTGTCTCACTTTCATCCCAGCCTTAAATCAAATCTTTTGCTGTTTTCCTCCTGACAGCTCATGACTAAACATCCTGCAAAACGCCTTGGCTGTGGCCTTGAAGGTGAAAGAGACATCAGGGAACACGCTTTCTTCAGGAGAATTGACTGGGAAAAATTGGAAAACAGAGAGATTCAGCCACCTTTCAAACCTAAAGTGGTGAGTGAGATGCCAAGTCCTTCCCTCGCTCGGAGTGCCTGCAGTCAGCCTTCCCTGGGGGTGACACTGATGCTGCCTGGCTGCTGCTGCAGATCTGGGACAGCTAAAATAGGGCAATTTGGTTATGGCAGACCAGGCTGGGAGGCTGCTCAGGGCTTGGCACCTCGTGGTGTGACCCAGAGTACTTTGTGCCTTGCAACAACCTCTCAGTGGTTTGAGTCCTGACCAGATGGTCACGCTCTGCAGGAGGAGCTGAAAACAGGGAAAATTGGCAAATTCACATCAGCCACTTGAGCCTGGTAATAACCAGGGGTCATGACTGTCTCCTCTGGACAACATCTGAAGGCAGTGATTAAAGGGATCTGAATTACAGGGGTGAATTCCCTCCACAGGCTGCACAGCACAGGGGGTTGTATTCCCCATCCTGCAACATCTGCTCAGCCTGCAGGAACAATCCCTGCTTTATTTTTCATGTTTGGTACTGGTTTGCATATGTATCTATAGGAATATTTTCCAAATCCAAGCAAGTGGAAAGGTGTCCTTACCCTGAGAGCTGTTTGCATAATAGAACTGGAAAAGCTGTGCTTGTGGAGACAGAATTTCTTTCAGCATGTACTGTTTTATTGACAAGCAAAGAGAAGTGTTTGCACACAAGAATACGAGCTCTAAGGAACAGCTGTAAATTGTTATGTCCTACCATTGAATCCTTCTCTCTATCCCTTTTTTATTTCAGCTGAGAGGCCTGGCTGGCTCTGGCATTTCATGTGTAGAGTGATGGGTCTCTACACTGATTTATTTGCCAATACAGACACACTCCTGAGGTGCCACAAACTAATGAGCTGAGGGATGCCAGTACTAGGTGGCAGAAATATTCTATACCTTTTTCATACAAATTACTTTTTCACATCACCAGGAGCAGAGCTGCAGCTGAGAAGGGTGTTTTGTCCGAAAGGAAATACCCTTTCTATGTGGTGTGGATTTTGCAGGCAGGGAAGGGTGTAAATAAGTAGAAAACACGGGTGGTGCTGCCAGTGCTGCCCAGCTGGTGCCCAGAGGGGGCTGTGCCAAGGAGAGCTGCTCTTTAGAGTGGATTTGACAGAAGATTCTCATTACATGCTTCTCAAGTCAAATTTCAAGCTGATCATAAAGCAAATCTCCCTTCACATCTGTGGGTTTTATTAGCTCAGGACCTGAGTGGTTGGACTGTCCTTGAAGTAAAGAGCATCAGCAGCACGAGGGGACTAAAAGCTTGAAGTGTGGTGTGGTGCCAGCACAGCACCCTTGGGACACATCCTGGGCTCCACCTCTGCTGTCCCTCCCCTGGGCTCTCTGTGCAGGCTGCTGTTAGAAGTTAGAATACACCAAGGCACATTCCCATGGAGCCTTAACTTTCCCACATAAAAATAATTCAAAAGCCAAGTTTGGTATTTACATACCCTATGTATAACTCATTTGTTGTGAGTGCTGAGTCTGTTTATATCAGTGTCACAGAATTATAGAATCCTTTAGGTTGGAAACAACCTTTAAGATCATCAAACCCAACAGTTCCCCCAGCACTGCCAAGCCCACCACTAACCCATGTCCCTAAATATCACACCTCCACATTTAAATCCTTCCAGGGATAGATATTGATTTTAGAAAGCAAACAACACACAACCCTTAGTCTGTTTGAAGATATGGATGTATTTATAGGCTTTGTTTGGCGTGGGTTTTTTCAGAAACCTTTGTAGGTGCATCTTCTCCAGGAATAATCCTGCTGCCTCCACACCCAGGCTTGGTTCTTACTGGAACACGGAGCTGCAGATTTTGGGTCAGCAGTTGGTTGCTTTAAGTAACATGTTCCCTTCCAGGCTGACATTTCACAGGCTACAGGCATAGACTGATTATTTGGCAAGAAGGACCAATTTTACTTGTATTTCTAAGTTGAGGAGTTTGAGGAATCCTGTAATTTCAGTTCTGCTTTAATACTGCAATAATGGTCTCAATGGCAATACTGCTCTTTACTGGGAAGACAAAAATTTAATTGAAGATGCAATTTTATTGACAAATTACTGTATTTGCCCCAAAAATATACCCATATTTCATGTGATTTATTTCTTAGTCTTCACTAGTACAAGCAATAGTGAGAGGCCTAATGGAGTTAGGAACTTTGCTTTCAATACACAACTTGTTTGAGTGCTTTCCACTTACTAAAAAAGAAGAGGAAAAATTTAAAAAAAAGAAAACAGCATAATTTTGTGGCAGGATGATGCTTTTATGTAGATCATCTTCTTAGCAAAAGCCTTCTCTGTATAAATAGCCTTTTCCTGGCTGCTCTGAGCTGACTGTTGTGCCTCTAAATAAATTTAACTTAATTTGGGGATACATCAACTTTCATGCCAACCATTCAGAGTTTGCCCCTTGTCAAAGTTCAGCTGCTCCCACTCTGGTTCTCCAGAGCCTCTGCCCCAAAGGCAGTGACTTCAGTGGGCACCAGGGTGCAGAGCCCTGGCTGGAGGAAGCCCTGGTCCTGCTGCAGTGTCCCTGTGCTTGTTCTATCAAGGCTGGACAAGTGTCCTGTGTGGGCACTGATTTCCAGCCCCTGAGCACGTGTTTGTTGGCTGAAATCTGAAGCAGGTTGTGCCTGAGGCAGCAGAAGTTCTGAGCTCAGCTCAGGTGGCTGCTCCCAGCCCAGCACCTGCCAGGTGCTCTGCAAGGAGCTTGGAAACTGTGGCTGGGCTCTTTCCAAGACAGCCAAACATCTCACCCTCCAATCCAGGCCCCTTTCCAGTTGGCTTCTCCCATAAATGCACAGATTAGTTCATGTTGCATTAATTCAGGAAAAAAAATCAATGTTTAATATTGGTCTATTGTATGAGCCCTATTCTGCCCTTTCTAATTTATCCTCTGAGTCTGAAAAGAATATGTAATGTTTCCCTCTAAATCCACAGGATTGCAGGGATATTGTAGGGATGGATAGAGAGGAAAAGGTCAATGACAACAGGAGAAACATTCAGTGCCTTTATCATACAGCCACACTTTGTTCAAAGATGTTATGGTAGTTTTGAGATGAGCAGATTTACCAGCTTCCTTCAGACCTCTCCACATTATTCAATGCCTAATTTTCCTCAAATATGCAATTTTTGTCTTTCACACAAGCTAATTTTGTTCTGGTACCACCTTCCTCCTTTTTAACATGCCTCTAATCACACTTCCCTGCCTATGAAGTGTTTTCTGCATTCCTCAAAACTATCCTTTCTGCAAACCTGGTTTCTTTTGGTTTCTGTTGTGAAGGAGTTGTGCAGAGCCTGGAGCTATATATAATCCCCCCTTTTGGCTGGGCTTTGCCAGACAACGTGTCTTTCAGGCCCAAAAAAAGGAAAAAACCTGTGATAGCACATTTTGTAATGAGGACCCAGCCCAGGATGTGCTCTCTGTCCCAGCTCCCTCCCACCATGCCCAGGACTGGGGCTCTGCTGGCATTCACAAGAGTTTATGGGCTGTACAATGAAGAGTCAAAGCATATAAATAAAGTACCTCAAGCTTTTTGCAGATCATAAAGGGAACAGAGATTAACATGAAAAATTAATTATGTATCATACAGGTCTTATGAAGAATTATATGACTTGACAGAGAAATTATCTCTTGCTGTCCATAAAAATATTTTCACTGTCCTTCTGTATCCCAGTAATTCTGAGTCTTTAAACCTCTTCATCTCATCATGGCTGGAAACCTTTCCGACTGCTTTTCATCAGAATCCATCTATTAAAACTTTTCTGTTTGTCTGGAAGTTTTTGTTGGAAGGACAATGTTCTCTTGGCTACTCATAAGAAATGAGACAAAGCCTTGCATGCGTCCTGAGCACTATGAAAAATGCTGGCTCTGAGCCTTTGCCCTGTGTTTCTCTCCCCTGCAGTGTGGAAAAGGGGCCGAAAACTTCGATAAGTTCTTCACGCGAGGCCAGCCGGTGCTGACGCCCCCGGACCAGCTGGTCATCGCCAACATCGACCAGACGGATTTCGAAGGCTTCTCTTACGTCAACCCCCAGTTCGTGCACCCCCTGGTAGAAAATGTAGCATGAGGAACAAACCCCGCCGCGGGGGACAGCCCGTAACCCTACAATTTTTAGGCTTTTGCCTCGTCAATTCCATTTGGGGCCTGCAAATTGTAGGGTTAGAGAGTGTAGGGTGAGGGAAGGGCCACTTCAGTCAGGATTTGGGCCTTGTGACGGCGTTGTTGTCTTAATGGGACAGAAATTAGTGTACGGTGCCCCCTTAACTCTTCTAGAAGTCACCACTGACTTGTCTGAACTGACCCCTTTTTTGGTACGTTATATATTTTGTAACTTCCCCCTGTCCTTTTGCTCCCTTTTCCACTCTGTTATGTTAGGAAAAAAAACAATCTAACACACGGTCTGAGTAAAAACCCACCTGGAATATTTAGTCCTTGGGAGGATCCCGGGGGCTTCGGGGACGTGAGCGGCACGAGGGACCGAGAGAGGAGGAGAGGCATTGCAGAAACGTGGCTGGAAGGAGCTCTCCTGGAAATATGGCTGGGAAAAGAGGGTTGGGAATGGGTGGGAGAGGGGAGGGATCAAAGGATCAAATCCAATCGGCCCCTGAGGCTGCGTGAACAGATCCCATAAGATCACAAGTGGTGGCCACATCTCCAGGGATTTTTACTGAGTAGCACGTGATAAACTCAAGGGTGAAATTTTGTCTTTAATAATAATATAATAATGATGATAATAGTAATAATTTTAATAATACTTTTGTGAATTTTAATCTCCATGAGATTATTCTGTGATCCAGGGTGCCATTGTTTGTTCAGTTGGTTTCATTTACACCACTCCTCAAGTTTACTGTTAACTGGTTCTAATACCAATATTTTACTATGAAGTTTATTAACCTGGAACGTCAAACAAAACTGTAATTCCTCCTAACTCTTATTTACATGTGTTTATTTATAGTCTGCAGAACAGGGCAGTCAATTGAAAGGATTATGTATACTAAATTAAGAAAAAATGCAGCCCCGAGTGACTTCCTGATTTCTCCAGAATAACTCACAATAATCAAGGGAGAGTTAGTCTTAAAATAATCAGGTTTAATTCAGAAAACTTTGGGCTGTAGAATAACCAAGCCTGAAAGAAGCAGCACCTAAAACTTGTTTTATCGATAGAATGGAATTTAATTCATTTTACATATGCTTCATGCAATGAACTTTGCATGTTTAGTAATAACTCTTAATAATAAGGGTTAATAATAAGCAGATCTATATTATTGACATAATCATATCAAGCATAAAGAGTATTATAAAAATTTTATAAAACAACTTGTGCTTTATTTGTGAAAGTTCTTGTTCTGAATGACACATTTAGATTTAGCTAAATGTTTTCTTGCTATAGTTTTGATTTTTACTTTAGGTTTTGGATATTGTTACAGGCTTAGGGTATAATCTCTTTTTTTAAAAGTAGATACACTTTTAAACAATAATTGCTACCTGCAGGTTTTATACGAGGTTCAATTAGGCTTTCATTTCACATCTGCTTATTACTTGCAGAGAAGGAAATAGACCTTATTTGCAATGATGAACACTGTAATTAATGCAATCTTCTCCTCTCCTATCACTTAGATAAAAAATTTTGATATTTCCTCTTACGACTTACCAGAAGATATTAATTCAAATATCAGTAAATGCGTTTTGTGCATATTTGGGTTTTGTTACAGCATGTAAAATAGTAGTTGGTGCATTTCCCTTTTTTTTCCCCCTCTGCCTTGTTCCCCTTAGCAGCCCTAGGCACTTGGTGTCTGTCAGATGTGCATGAGGATGCCAGAAGCATGATGGCTCTGTTGCTGCATGCAGACTGATTGCCATTTTGCCAGCATGTAAACATATCCGAAAAGTAAGATATTTGCCATAAAAGACTGAAATTTCTACTAGAATATGTAATGGGGGAGGGTGGGAGGGGAGGCTACTTTCTAATCATCTTTTATGACAATAAAACATGGAACCTGTGCCAAAGATTCTGTCAGAAAGATCCAATCCTGCAAAGTGGTAGTGGGGGGGTGGGTTGGACCTTCAGTGGGGACCTGTGGACAGCGGGGCAGTTGTTGAGGGAAACGTGGTGGGATGTGAAGGGTCGTGGCTCTGCACCCCTGGGGCCCTCAGAACCTGGTTTTGGTGCTGGGATGGGTGATTTCCAACTCTCCAGAAGTCCACCTGTTGCCCAGTCATAGCCCTTTTGCAGCCCCAGCTCTGAGCAGGAGCATCTTGGAGGGATCAGACCTTGGTGACATCCAAGGTGGGGGAATACACGTGGCTCACGAGGGGCGTTGGCCAATGGACAGGACTCCAAATCTTTCCTACGTTTCAGGAGTAAAATTTCTAAACCATTCTGGGTCAAATATGTTCTCAGCCAAGTTCCATGATGTTCTCCCCAAGCCTGGGAGTTAATTTCCTTCTTCTTTGTGTATTACATACCTCAGAAATGATGGTATTCACCACAAGGCATGTGGCCTAGTGCAGCACTCAGGAGTTTTATTTTTTTCTGACTGTGATTAGCCTGCCATTGTTTGGCAAAATCAGAGTCTCACGCTGGAGAAGATAATGGGTTGAATTAAGATAAGAGTTTGCTGAGTCTCAGACCTGAATGAAGAAGGGGCTCTCAGCTCAGTCAGGCTGCCAAGAGGCTGCGCTGGGCATGTCTTGAGAATGGCAGAAAAGGCCCTTCTGAAAAAGGAAAATACTGGGACAAATACCAGCCCACAGGTTTGGGGAGCAGGAGAAGCAGAGCTGGGGCACCCCTGAGCCCAGTCAGAACCCAGGCAGGAGATCCCATGGGCAGATGTTCCCAGATGTTTTCCTGCTGAGTTGTCCCTGGAAGCCCCACCAGGGGCAGTTGTTGCTGGCACAGCTGTCCACACCAGGACATGGTTTTACAGAGCTGGTCCAACACTGGGACACAGCTGCTCATTCCCTGGCTGCTTCCCATTACCAGTTTCTTCAGCACTTGCATTTCCCCGCAGTTTTTGTGATGTAGAAGCAGAAATTCCTCTTTAACGTCGTTACCTGAAGTCCCCAGGCTTGACCACTCATGTCATCTTCTGTGGGTGTCTGTAATGCTTAGGGTAAGGTTCTGGGAACTCCTGGGTCCTGCAGGAGCAAGGCAGGCTTGGGGAAAGCAGGGACTGAGCATTTGTCACCCCTTGCTGCCCTGCCTGATGCCTTCACGTGTCCTGAGAACTCATCTCTGTCCTGAGAACTCCCAGTGGCTGCTCAGAATGCACACATGTATAATGGCAAGGAAAACCTGAAGTATCCTGCAAGCTTTTGCGTATCTTTTTAAAGACAGATGTTATTTATATAATATTTTTCACAAGCTTTGGTGTTCTAGAGAACATGTATCAACACAGGGAGAGGCATTAGAGCTGCTTTTCTTTCACTTGCACTCAGTAGAGACTGCAATCCCAACACCCACATTGCCACAAAGATTCCTAAAAGGCAAATTGAAAATTAAACTGCACTGAAACTGGAGGGGAGGTTTGGGGAGCCGTGTCCCCATCCCACAGCTTGGAGCCCGAGGGGTTCCAGGGCAGCCCCATTCCTGCTGAGGGAAGCACAGGTCTGCCATTGAAAACTTCCAAGGGGTTTTCAGGGATCAAATGGGACTTAACTGGCTCCTAGGGAAAGTTCTGCATTATTCAGGTGTGTGTTTTGTGCACCTTGGAGCCACCTGAGCAGGGTGGTGGGTTTCCAGAACCACCTCCTCACCCACCAGCCAGCCTTGGTGTTCTCAGTGAGGGTGGCACAAATGTGAGAAGGAGAGCACATTCCCATAATAAAATACTCCTTCTTAATGCAGTTTAGAGGAGAAATGCAATTTAGCTTTCTACCCCTTCATTCTTTCTAGAAATACAATTGAATTTCCTTTTACAACCTGAAGAAAGTTCTTCTGGAAGTCAGCTGTTAGTTTAAAAGAGACTCATTGAATCTGAACGCTGTTGGCCTTTGAAATCCAGCCTGTCTTTGGGGTGAATTCAATCGAATAATGCTGGGCTTCTATCAAATTAATAAGGTCAAGTGAGACAGGACTTGGAAAGGTGGCATGTCCAAGGACTGAGTGGTACCAATCAGCTGGTGCACCCAGATGCAATCCCAGGAAAATGCCATAGGAGACACATGCAGTTAACAGGGGGCGAAGATCCTCCTTACTGAGCAAAACACATAACTGGAAATAATAATTAAGATGAACATAATAATAATCACCCAGTAATAAAGCTTTGATACGCACAGAAAGCATGCTGACAGTATTGAGTTTACAGTGGGCTTTCAGACCTGCCAGGAAACTTCTGGAAGAATTTAATCTGACTTGCAGTTCTTGTAGTCATTAGGCTAAGTCATTGTACACAGGGTTTGTGTCTTTGCAGACGGAGTGTGGGCTCCAGCAGTGTGTGCCCTCTGTGCTCCAGGAGGGCACGGAGCTGCCCAGCAGTCCAAACGTAGACAAGCTAAAAAGCAGTTTTCTCCTCAGCTCAGCACCCTTAGATGGGACCTGAAATAGCTCAGTTGAAGGATTCAGTGAGACTCAACTCCATAGACATGCATGATTTCCTCACTGTGCCAGTACCAATTGGTAATTAAATAGCCTTACCAGCACTGCCAAGCCCGCACTACAGCCCTCCTGTTCCCAGGAACACCTTGTGAGGGAGAGGCCACTTAGGGATCCCTCTGCCTCAGTTACCTCATGGTAAAGGGGGTGATAACACTTGCTTCCCTCACAGGGAGCCGTGAGCACTTCTTAGGCAACGTTTCTAACACACTTTTAACCTGAAAAGAGTTGTGTAAGTATTATTATCATTTGTACTCTTAAACCAGCTTCTTGGACTCACATGGTACTGCTGGCTATACCATGCTCTTTCTACTTTTTTATGGAACTTTAGTAATTCTACTGAAAGCGTTTCAAGAGACATAGAATCAGCTCTGCCACATTTCTGAGGGAATCTGGAGTCCAGCTGTTGTCCCTGGAGTCCAGCTGTTGTCCCTGGAGTCAGGGTGTGCTGGGGGGTGATGCTGATTGTGCAGGTCACCCTCTTTTCCAGTGACAGATTTTTATGTGCAATTGAAGAATTCTATGGCAATGGGAAGTCTCCCCAGAAGGGATGACTGGAGGATGAGACTCCCAGGGGGGAAATAAGGTCAGGCCAGCTGTTTTCGAGGGATGTTTATACTGACCCCTGCTCTGTCCATGGCAGGTTGATACTTTTTGTTGATATTTTAATGCGTTTCTGTGTTGTATTTATATCTTTGTGTTTTTCTTTTCCTTGTCTGTGACACCACAGTTCAGATTTAAAAGCTCCAGAAGCTGTGGTTTTTATTTCCACTGATGTCAGTTGACCTAAATAAATAAATTAAGAGTCTATTAATGATTTTAAACAGGGCAGGCTGAGTGGCAACAGCACTGACAATGCTCAGCCTGCTGCCACTGGAGCTCATTTCTCACTTGGGTTACACTGGACAGTCCACAGCTGATGATAAATTAGTTTTATAACCATTAGTGACAGGCATATTTTAACAGAAAGGAAAATGATGTTTCTGATATTTATATGAACCTTTTCCTAAGAACTATTTGGGTTTATTTTCCTTCTATTTGAACCCCATGAGGCAACACTGCCAAGGGCTCTCCATCCTTCCAGAGCTTCACTGGGTGCTGAGTTCTTGGCTGGGGCCAAGAGCCCAAAATCACCAAAAATATTAATTATATGACATGTTTGTGCCCATTGGTGTTGGCCTTGGAGCAGAAAAAAGTGTTCTTGCAGTGCTAATACAAATTTAATCAATGGCTCATTCCCTACCAAGCCTTTTCATTTATTCTTTCCCATGTTATCAAAATAAATGTAAAAAAAAATATTTCAATGAAATGAAGCTTGTTTCCTCCTTTTAAAATGTCCATTTCCCAACACTCTGTGGTTTTGCACAATACAGAGAACACCTGAAACTTTTCAAATGCCTGTATGTTACTTTAATGTTTCCTTTTTTTGTTAAACAGGGAGTAATCCCACCCTGAAATCATTCACATTTTTAATGTTATTTTAAGACCCAAATGTTGTATTTATACAGAGGAGAACATTATTTATTTTCATATCATTCATTTGCAAGATGCTACCAGAAAATTTGGAGAAGCCATTCATTTTTCAAAATGTTCTAAAAAAAAAACTCTCATAGGAAGTGTAGCGGGCAAGACTGATGTACAAATTACAGCATTTTTTTTTCCTAATTTGCAATATCCTCCACCTTTGTTTGCATGAACTGCTTTTGTTAAATATTAGTTGTAGTTCCAAAACAAGTGTGTACCAATAAAACTACTGCTGATTACTTTTGTGAGAGTTTGGTCTGCCTTTATGAAATTGCCTTTCTGAATTGGCTCCGCAGAACGCGGAGGCTGCAGGGAGGGAGAGGGGTTGGTAAAGTGATTAATGATGCTCAGGGACCCACCTTGGTCCTGAAATCCCTCTTTTGGCACTCCTGGGGGAGAGGACACGACCTCCCAGTCCCACCAGCCGTGTTCACCCCACGTCCACTTGCCTCATTTAGACTGACATCATTTCAGTTCCAAAATTTCAAAGCAACGTACAAATATTGTGACAACCTGACAGACAACTCCTCTTCCTGCCTGCTCTCACATGGATTGAATCTCATGCTAATTCGGTAATTAGGTTACTTTAATTTGCACAAGTCTGGCTGAGTTTGCCCAAAGGAATGGGTGGAATTCCTGGGGTTTTTTTCAGAGGCAGCATTTCCGTGCTCCTCAGCCCTGCCCTGATGTGCTCAGCTCCTGATTCCCCCAATCTCAGGCCCTGAGATGTTCCTGCAGAGCAGGAGGGGCAGTTTGGGGTGGCACCTCTGCCCTGAGCTGGTGCATGGAGAGTCTGTGCATGCAGGGCAAGGGCAAGGGGGTCCTGAGCTCTCCAAACTGCATCCCTCTCACCTTGGCTGGGTGGGATCCTTTAGGGGATGCTTTGTGGGGCTTTTGGGGTGAGAGCTCATTAGATGAGAGTCTCTAAACACCCTCCAGACTTGTCCTTGGGGAAAGCCGGGTCTGGCAGAGCGTGGGTGGATGGAGATGGACCCACAGAGAGCCCACATCCCACAGAGGTGGGAGAGCCCCTGGCCACCTCATGGCCACACTCTGCACCCTCCCACAGTGGTGGTCTCCTGGGAAGGGACAGTCACCCCCTCCCACGGGGATGAGTCAGGGGGAGCAGCGGGGTGGGGAGAGGCTGCGTGGGGGACTTGGCTGCTCCAGTTGAGGCTCAGCACGGTGACTGGGTGGGAAAGGAGGGGACACTGGGTGCAACTGAGCATTTTTGCTTCTACTCGGGCAACATCAGGCTGGTGGTGCCTGGAGAAATTAGGAGTTAAAGGCTGCAGGAGAGGCTGAATCTCTCCATGCCTGTCACATCCCATATGTGAGACCATCTCCAACAGGAACGTTTCCAGCATCCAGCACACAATAAATCACAGCAAGTACCCGTGGTCGCCTCCCACAGCCCCAACTTCTCGTCAGAGCTTTGGGTATTTGATTGAGAAATCACAGAATATTTTTACAGGGCTGGTGTGTGAGCTGCAAATAAAACCATCTCCTCTGAGAACTGCCTGGGTAGCTAAAATGATGACTGCATTAATTACCACAAGGTAATTATAATCCCACCTGCTCCTTGGGGAGCCTTGGTAAAGCAAAGGCAAATCAATCAGGTGCCCAAATCAGGGCAGCTGTTGCCATATGTGGATGGGTTTTCCTCAGAGGGATGTTTTCTCCAAGTGAATCTGTCACTTGTCACCTTCCCAAAGTGATGCTACACCCAAAGAAATGGGGACCTGTCTGGGAGCACAGTCAGTGGCAGGGCTGGCCCCACAGAGTTACCTGTCAAGGATTATTCTTTGCTTTTTTCCCCTTGCTTTTCCTAAAGAAGAAGCATGGGATGAGGCAGATCTCATGGGAAATGAGTCAAGGCTGTCTCCTTCTCCAGGGACTTGTCACATCTGCTGCCAGGGTGACAGTGTCAGACACCAGCTGCCACTTCCAGTGCTCATTACTGGTCCTGAGTCAGCCCCTGACACTCCACCCCAGGAGCTGATGTTGCACAGCCTGATGGAGGAGAGGAGAAAATTCCAGAACCAATTTAAAGCACAATACCTGGGTGAGGAAAAAGAAAGAACCCCACAGTGGAAGTTTGCTTAGAAGTATTTTAGGTCTTATTCTTGCCCATCAAGGCTGGCAAAAATCACCCATCTCCTCACGTGCTGGGAATGAATTTTATGTGTGTGTGTATGTTTGGTCCACATCTGTGCTATCTTTCCTATTTTTCCTTTTGGAGGACTTGATTCATCACTCCTTACCGCACTTCTCTATTCAGAACTCTTATTAAACTCAGCGCCTGTAACAGGGAAACTTCCTAATCCATACAAAAACACTCCACAACAATTTACATAAAACCTCATTAAAGTTTCAACATTTTCAGTGACACCTCCAGAAACACTCTTTTAACAGGATTCATTTGCTTCTCCTACAAGTGTAACCATGTCTGGGACACTGACTAGTTGTGATTTCAGAAAAAATCCCGCAGAAAGAGTTATAAAAGCAATCAGCAGGGACTGCAAGGGCAGAGGAGAGGAAAGGCCAGTGGTGAGAGCATGCTAAATCTCCTTGGATCTGTTCCTGGTCATTTTGGGAGAAGTCATTCAGCATTCTTCTACCTGATTGACACTAACAGCATTAAAAGATGGGTAATGAATTTCAGTGCTATATAAATCACACAGGAAACTATTACCCTTAACACAAGCCTCATGAGGCTTTAATAAGGAATGTCATCGAAACTGCTTTCCCAAACATGACCTGTGAAATGGGATTGCTGTGGCCAGGGCCATCCCTCATCCTGCCGGCAGCCTGGGGGGCTCCAGTGGGAACCTGTGTTGGTGAAACCTCCGCTCCTTTTGCAGAGGGATGGCACAGAACACCAGGAGGGAGAGCAAATGGGCTGCCAGCATCTCTTCCAGCTTGTCTTGTTGAAGGGGTGGGCTGTGGGCACTTCATGCCCTCTCAGACCTCCCTCCCCCCAGTGTGGGAATGCTGGGATTCCCAGGCAGGCTGGGGTGGTGGTGCCCACAGAACACTAAAGGATGCACCTGGCAGAACTCCTGAACTGGCACATCCTCTCTTCTATTAGCTCAGTTTAGACCCATACGATTCCAGAGGGTATTTTATCTCAAATGAAGTGTAGAACTTCCGTCCACACGTGTGCCTTTGTTGTGGTGTGAGTCAGACCTGCTCGGGGAGGCTGCGAAAGGCTCCGCGCGGGGCTTTTTTGGCTCTCACACAGCGTGTGGGTGCTGAGATAAAAATAAAGTTGCACCTCTCCTTGCGCTTCCTCCCAGGCAGAGGCTCCAGGCAGAGGGATGTGCAGGGGAAACAGCAAATGGAGCTTCAGCTCCAACAGCCCACGGAGTTAATTCCTTTCATTTAGTCATGGTGCAAGCTGGATGTGAGAACCCTTCCCAGAGAGTGGCTGGTGTTGTTTGGTGCCATGAGTGCTCCCTTTTTTCCTAACTTCAGTGTTTGGAAACTAAGATAATAATGTTGCTTCTGGGATAAGGAGCAGAGGTTGTGCTGATTGTGCCTCATCACGGGATTTGGTTGAGCAGCCCTTCCCAAGATCACATCCCACCCGAAGAGGAGCTGTGGGTGCTGCAGCTGTGGATCCCAAACCCAGGCTGCTGATGCCAGTCTTGCTGCCCAGTGTGAAACACCCCACGAGCACCACCTCACAAAACCCCAAAATCTCAGAAGCCTCTCTGGCAGGTGGTTCCCAGCCCTTGGAAGCTGCAGGGTGGGTTTCCCAAGCATCTTGCTGGGGCTGCTGCAGGTCCCTGTTGTGCTCCAGCATCTCCCCAAGCTCCCCCCAGCCGTGCTGCCCACGAAATGACAAAAAATAGCAAGCACCGAGGCAGCTGGCAGGGAGCATCTGTCACCTCCCACACGAGTCACCGCAGCCCCAGCCCCCTGTCCCTGCTCCCTGCATTTACCTGCTCGCTCTGCTCCTGCCTCGGGCAAACCCAGCAATCCCTGCCTGGTACAGACTTTCCCTTCTTGTGCCCAAAATGCTTCTCCCAGCCTGATGTACAGTTCAGGTTGGTCCACAGCCCTTGTGTGATGCCAGACCAGAGCCATGCGTGGGCTCAAGGGGTGGCTCTGCCTACAGATGGATTTGCTGTCTGAATAATTCAATGTGGAGCAAACTCAAGGGAGTGGGAGGCAGGCAAACCTGAGGTTTCCTCCCAGTTCGTGGCCCAAGCTGACACGACCAGGCCTTTTATTGTATAATGACCTTGAGTGACTTCTGTTGGAAGGGAAAAGACCAGGAAAAGGGTTCCCTGCAGATGTCACCTGCAGAAATCAAACACCTGTAGCTGAGAGGAGACAGCCCACTATCCCTCAATGCACCAGGGACAGCTCAGGGAGAGCTGCTGTAATTAATGACTTCTGGTCTGAGCCACTAATGAAGTCAGGGAGGATAGAGTGGAGCAGGAACAGTGAAAAGCAGGGAAGGAAAAGTGAGGTTGCTCTGGACATTCTGGGACAGCATCAGATGGTGTTACATGAAACAATAAACCAAAGCACCTGCTGCAGGATTTGGCAAAGTCCTAATCCAGGTTTTGGAGGATGCTGAGAAGATGCAAAGCGCTAATTGTCCTGCCTGGGGACAGCCATGCCAAGCTCCTGGCTGGGAGAAGAGGTTTCCACTTCATCTTCACTGTTGTTTGCCATCAGCAGCGAGATACATGTTATGGGGATGGAATTCTGGGCAGCTGCTATTGGGGTAGGAGAGCTCTGCTGTGCTGCTGTGCTTTTGGGAGGCACCACTGGTGCTCTCTTCCCTCCTGGCCCTGGAATGCCTGTGGGAAACGCTCCTGGTGTGAGTGTTGGCATCGTGCACATGCTTTGCCAGGGCAGAAGTTGCTGTAAGAGACAAAGCAGCAGCAGAAAATCCATCCGAGTGGTTTAGTCCAAGTGCATTTGCATAGAAGCAAAGGGGAGGGGAAGAAACTGAAGCTCAAAATGTGTATTTCTAATTGATTATATGCATGGCTGCTGGGGGCCCCTCACACTGTAATGGTTAATTATGTCACTGTATGTGCTGCAGCTTTATTCATGTTGTTTTCAAACAATCCTGCCCAGAGCCCAGGCAGCAACAAGCACATTGTTTGTCTGGAGAAAAACGAAGCTCTGCCTTGATTTGGGGATTTTTTAAACAATATAGAGGGGAAAAAAATGGACAGCAAATTACTGTGTTAAAACAATGCACCCTGACAGCACATGGTGAACATGCAGGTCTAACCTGCCTCCTGTAGCTTTGTGACTTTATTGGTAATTCCCTGCTGCTGAGCTCCATCCCAGGGAAGCCTCCTCCTCCCTGGGGCTGGAGGTCCTGGAGGGCATTGCCCCTTTGGCTGCTTTTTCCAGTGCAGAATCTACTCTGCTGACCAAATCCCTGCCCTTTCCTTACTGTCAAAACCTTGACAGATTTTCTGTCTTCAATTCTTCTTCAAATATGAATGAGAGCCCAGGGAAAATTTGCTGAATTTGCTATCATTTAAGTATCACTGTAACTTGGTGTGAAAGAACATATGTGAGGTGCAGTCCCTCAAGGACAAATAACCAGTATGCTCTGGTTGCCCACTGTGGTCCTGTTGGGAGGCAGGTTTCTACCAGCCTGCACCTCACTGGAGCTTGCCTAAATTGGGCTACACCATGTTCTGGTTGGAGAAATCAAAACTTACACATCTCTATTGGCCTCTATAATTTCTATAACTCAAGCAGAGCCCAACAAGCCCGAGCACAGGGCTCCATTGATTTCAAACAAGCCACCCAACAACACCTCCTCCGCATCTCAGATCTCACTTTATTTTGGGTTGTTCTATTTCAGGCAGTCCTGTTTTGCTAACCAGGGACACCTCGGCAAAGATGCAGCCCATTTTAGCCAAACCGTGGGAACTGGAGCCCCTGATGTGTGTGCAGAGCCCCTGCACGGTGTGAGCTCTCCCTGCAGAAATGGCCATGTAATCCCAAGCTCCAGGGGCTGGGATGGTGTCCGTGAGCTGCCCCTGTCCCTGCTGCCTGGGCTGGCAGCTCTCCTGGCAGGAGGGACCGCATGGCTTGTGACCCTTCTCTTGTCCTTCCCACTGGATCCAAGGAAGTGTCCCATTGCTGGACACCTTGATGGAGCTGCATCCTTGTTCTTGGCTCTGCCGCTCTTTCTCTGTGTGTTTTGGCTGAATCACTCAATCTGGCCATGGTTTCCAGAGCCCATAGCATCTTTCCCTGTGTCCCTCTCTCCTTTAGCCCTGGCACTCTCCCTGCTTTGGTCCCAGCCCTGCCAAGCTGGCTTTCTCCAGCACACTGGCTTGTTGCCCTCCAATCCTGCCCGTTGTCTGCTGTGTCCTTAGCTGTGGGTCTGACACTGGTGCCTGGAGCCAGTTTCCCCTTCCCCAGCTCCCAAAGGAATCACATCCCAGGAAGCACAGCCCACCCAGCGCTGGGAGCCGAGTTTTTCCAGGTGTGGGGTGCAGAGGGCGTGGGAATTGCGGAGAAGGGAGGATAAACAGAGGGGCAGGAGCAACTCTGGCTCCCACCCCTGCCCCGGTGGGGAACCGGAGCCACCAGTCCCAGCTGAGGGACTGGGACCAGATGGGTGGAAGCAGCGAAGGGAAAAGAGCAGGGAATAGAGGGAAAGTGGGGGGATAAATGGAAAGGGTGAAAGAGGAGGGAGATGGAGAAAGGATGGATAGAGGGAAGTGAGGGGGGGAGAGAGAAAGAGGGAGGGAGGGGAGGAGGAGGGAAGGAGGAGAGGATGGAGAAAGGGAAGGAGGGATGAAGGGAGGGAGGGAACGGGGGCAGAGGGGAGGGAGAGGTGGGCTGGCCCCGCCGGTGCCATGTGATGCCCTCTCCTCCGCCGGCTCTCCCGGCGCGGCGCGGAGCGAGCGGAGCATCCCCGGGGCCGGTGAGTGCCGGGCTGGGCTGGGGAGGTGAGGCTGGAGCTCCTTCCCGAGTCTGGGCCAGGCTGCCCCTGCAGGGGGGGAAACAGCCTTGGAGGTGCCTTCGGGAGCGGTGGAAGGGTCCGAATGGGATGTAAAACCCCGAAAGTTTAAAGGCGAGGGAAGGGGGGGTCTGGGAGGCGCCGCCGGGTGCGGAGCCGCAGGGCTCAGGTGGTGTGTGCCTGTGTTTTCCATATTCCTCTTGGAGTGGGAAGAGGCCGGGAGGGGCGGCGGGGGCACCGCCCCGGGCAGCATCCGCAGCATCCCTGGGTACCGGAGCGCTGCGAGCCCCGGCAGGGACCGGCAGAGCCGGGGAGGTGTCCGTGTGCCCTGCCCGGGCACCGCAGGGGTTTGGCTTCGCCGGATTCCCGACGGAGGGACCTGAGCACGAGGAGCTGGAAAATCCTGGCTCTTCATCCCTGGGCTCCTCATCCCTGGGCTCCTCATCCCTGCGCTTTTCCCCACCAGGCTGCTCAAACAGGGGCCATCTCTTGAGCACTCTGAGCATCCCTTTCCTCGGCGGCGAGTTTTGAACGTTTTGCTGAGGAACGCGTGTGTATTTTTCACAGGGAATATAAAATCTGCTGGAAGGCAGGCTGTGAATGTTTTTCCCGTGTAGCAAACCCCTTGGAGAGGGGAGTGTGAATTTCAGTGAGGCTATCTGAGAAAAACCTGACTTGGTTGTTAAGTGAAGTAAAGTAGAGGGATTTTTTTTTTAAAAAAGGAAAAAAAAAGCTGGATCATATGTTACCATATGAACAGGGAACGGGGATACGGAGCCTGTCCTCACTTCTGCATGTGCCACTTATTCATACCCTGTGGAAGGTGGTGAAATGTGAAATGTGGTGTCTCAGCCACGGCAGAGAGAAGGGAGGGTCTGACACCCTGTTGGGATGTTGATTAATTGCTTGGCATTTCATAAAACTTCATCAGCTCCTGATGCACGATGCTTTTTGCAGCTTTTAGGGCCGGGTCTCCCAGGCAGAAGCAGCGGGAGGCTCCTCGGGGTGTCCACGGAGCGGGGCTGACCTGTGGCACCGCTGTCCCCACCGTGTCCCTCGCATCCCCCAGACCCCCGCGGGGACAGGAGGCCTCGTCGGAGCTGGTAGGTGCCTGCATGGTCCAGGTGAGCCTTTGGAAAGGCAGCAAGGGTGGTGCATTCGCTGAAGGGAGCCCTTCTTCAGCAGGAACACTGCAAGGAGCGTGGCAGCTGAAAGGGAGCATTCCCACTGAGTGTCGTGCAGGAGCAGCAGGTGCTGGTGGCATGACCCAGCCTGGCAGCCTTGCTGGAGGAGCCTTCCCATGTTCCCATCACTGCTGCCCTTTGGTTTCACAAGCGCCTTGTGTCTGGGCTCCCTTCAGAGGTTCTGGGGTTTAGGGGCACTGTTCAGTCTGTCACGTCATGTCCCACGTGAAAAGCCAAAGGGCAGCAGACTGGCTCCCAGCAGCCCATCCCACTGCCATCACACCTTCCCCTCAGGCTGCCCCAGGTGCCACCCAGGGCACAGAAATGCTTCTCTGGGTGGATTTCTCCGATCCCTTGCTGTGTCTTGTAGCTGTTGAATATATTCATTGAGCTGAATGAATTCCCACCTGGCAGCATCCATACCGCAGCGTTTGCAGCTTCAGCTTTATTTAGGGAGAGGGGAGGGAATATAAAATACAAAAGGGAAATAATGCACAAGCCTGCAGAAGCTTCAGTGGTGTCAGTGAGCTGTGAGCAGCACAAGGCTGGAGCAAACACTGGGAGCTTTGCCTGAGTCAGCTGGGAAGATTTAAACCCCTGGTTTTAAGGTGGCATTTTTTTAAATAGATGAGGGAGTTGAGGTCAAAAGTTATCTGGGAGTCTCAATCTCAGTGAAATTAAAGAGAGCTGTGTTCTAGAAAGATGGTTTGGAGTCAGTCACACTGATATTGTTGTGGAGCCACAACATCTGACATTTATAGTAAAATATTTACTGGGAAAATGGAATTTGTCAAAGGACAACATATCAGGCTCAGCAAATGGGCTGTTACAGATGAGTGGAGTTTATGTGTGGTCCCTGTAGAAGATAGGACTTGCAGCTTTTCCTTTATTATGAGGGAGATATTGCTCATCAGTGAAAATCCTTGTTAGAGCAGAGCTCAGGGCTGCACTGAGGGGCATTATTGGAGCAGCACAGCAGACAACACCCACTGACTCAGGACTACATGAGGATAATTCATTTTCCCCCTCAGTGCCCAGCCAGTGCTGCTTGGTGACATCCCTCACCTGGCTCAGGTCTGCCAGGACAGGACCTCATTCACCCTCCAAGCCCTACAGGTGGGCAGCCCTGGCTGCTGGGACATTTACCACTAAATCCTGGAATTGGTAACGAATCCTGATAAAATCTGGGGGCTAGAAAGTTTAATACCTCCAATGATGTATAAATACTAGTTCTGTACATTAATATTCCTGACCCTACAAGCTGCACAATGCAAGGACCTTTCCCACATGAAGATGGAACAAAACTTCAGTGGCTGCTCAGTGTCAGACCTGCAGAGTTGTGCATGGAGTCATCACCAAAGGCTTCCAGGGAGCTGTGTCCCAAACTGCTTGAGCAAAGCCAGATGGAGCAGCTGCTGGGTTTGGTCACTGGGTTTAGTGGCAGCCATGAGTGGCACTTGGGTGCTGAAGTTGTTTGCCCGAGGTGTGGATGACACAGCCCTTCTCCTCTTTTATGCCATCGTTTCCATGCTCAAAGGCTCTGTGGTAAAGCTGGTTTCTAAGCAGGGAAGGGGAATGCAATCTCCTGGCTAACAAGGCACTGCTCTGTGCCATCAATCATCTTTAATCACACCGAGGGGACACGGGGCTCGGCAGCCGTGGCCAGCATGTGCAGCCTGGCCAATGTGCCACTTGTCTGCAGCCCTCTGTTCAGAGAGCCCGGCTTTGCTCGGGGGATTTCTCACTCTCTCTCATTCATCACACTGAAAATGTTCATAAAACCCTTCCAGCTGCCCGTGCTGGCGAGGAGAGCAGCAGTGAGTGAAGAGATGCTGCTGCTGCCTCCCCAGCTCAGGTATCCCCTGACACGGGGGAGTGGAGCAGCTTTAATTAGCTCCTGCTGCTATTTTTAGCTCCCAGCATGCTTAATTTAGCTCAAGCTGTCATGCACCCATCATTAGCAGGAAAAGAAGGAACTGGGAGTGTTGGCCCCTCTGGCAGCCTCAGCTCCTGAACCTGGGCTGTACCTGGGGCTTTTCTCAGACCTGCAGCAGCAGTAAAAGTTTATAGCCTGAGGATGCTGCTGTTTGCAATACACACCTCCTGCAGGGCTTACACTGAATTTGGGGGTTCTGTTCACACCCCTTCCAGTTTCAAACAACATCAATATCTTACAGAAGAGGTGCCTGAGATCTTCCATCGTGCCATTACCTGCCTTGCTGCTGGAAGGACACAGAGACCTTGAAAAGCTGCCATGAGCAAGGAAGAGGCTTATTCTCCTCTTTTTAATCTACAAGGCTATTGTAGGACTTTGTGCCATCTTAAATGACACTTGGAAGTGATCAAGAACCAACTGTTAAAGCTTTAATACCCCAGCAGAGCAGCCCAGCCCCGGTGCTGCTGTGAGGTGGATGTCCACAGCTGAGCCAGCTGCAATCCCTGCTCCTGGGTGTGCTCAGGCTGCACCAGCGAGGCAAGCCCAGGGAAGCACCACCCTGCAGGCAGAAGAGGGTCACTGGATCGTTGGGTTACTGGAGTTCATGTGTTTGGGATCTAAAGTGAAGCCAGAATATCCTGCAGGCAGAGGTTAATGGGCAGCAGCGAGGTTTCTGCAGCACAGCCCCCAGCTGCTTTGCTTTGCAGCACTGGATATTTCCCCCTTTTATTCTGCTTTTGCAGCTCTTTGTAGGGCATTGAAACCAGCAGTTTGACTGAGGTCTCTGACTGTGAGCACTCTGCCACACTGTGAGTAGGAGAATACTGTGTCAGATTTGGTAGGGAGAGAGGACAGTGGGAAGGGCAAAGGACAGGGCTCAGCTATTGTTAGCAATGGAAACCTTGAACAGATATATATAGTTTAGACCTGGAGAACTGGACCTGGGTGCGTGGGCAATATTGCAAGCTCAGGGGTTTAACTCCTGTTTCCCTCTTGAGAAGTGCACTTTGTGCAATGTTTTGCTACAAAGCCCCAGGGTAGGAGCTGCAGAGGATGCAGGGACCTGCCTGCCATCTGCCTGTCCCTGTGTCCCAGCTCGTGTGAGTCAGTCAGAGATGGAGAATTGAGGCTGTGCCCTCTCCTGAGGTCCAGGATCTCTCCCCTGCCCATTTCCAAAGGCACCCCACTCCCAGACCATCCAGCAGCCAAATCCTCCATTGAGGACCCTCCTTGCAGCCAGTCTTCCAGAAATGAGCATCCCACCTCCAGCCACATCCCCATTTCCACTTGCCAAAGCATCGCCTCAGCTGGGGTTAAAAGGGGTAAGAGCCTAAAACACCAAGGTGAAAGGAGACAGATGGATGGGCTGGACTCTATAAGAGGTTTTGGTGGGAGGGGGTGTATTTGTGGATCCAGAAAGCCCATGTGGATGAGAGCAGCTGTACACACAGCTGTGAGCCAGCACCAGCAGGGCTGCAGGGGCGATGATTTTATTTGTTCAAAGTTCCTGGCATCATGCAAAGCCATTAATGTGAAAGGGCTGGAGCAGAGCCACCACCCTGGCGAGTGGCAGAGGGGGCCTGTGCAGGAAAGGGTCTGGTTTGAGGGCTGGGGTGGGAAGTAAATCTCAGGAGCTGCTCCTTTGACCTTGGGAATATCATTTGATCTCCTTGTATTTGGTGCTGGAGCTGAGGTGGGCTCAGTTATCAGTAAGAATCATCTCTGCAAACCTGACCCAGGCAAAAAGGCAGGTTTTGAGCAGTCCACAGCAAAAAGGTTGGTGTGGGGTAAAGAAAGAGAGTGAAGAGCAGCCATGGGACAGACTTGGGGGTTCACTAAGCAGGATGTGGGTTCAGCAGAAAATGAAGTACTTTCTATACAGCCTTTCCTTCACTCTTGAACTGCCATGACAGGATTTTTTGACCAAACTGTAGAGAATAACTCAAGCAAGAAATGAAGCACAGGAAGTGCTGGGGAAAAGAGAAACTCTCAGTAAAATTATGGAAGTCAAGTTTAAGATAAAGAAACCCCAAATAATCCCATTAATAAAGTCAGTCAGTGGTGAGCACTGCAGTGTGTGGGGTCACACATGGTTTCTTCTGATGGCTTTTCAGGTGTTCCTTGCGTGTGGCGACAAGCACAAAATTAATGGCTTTGTGATTGCTGTGGTTCAATCTACATTTAAATAACTCATCACCAGCCTTCGTTCTATTCATTTATTTACTTTCAAACCCTCTCTGGAGAGTCTGTGAGCCCAGAGTGCCCATTGATCCTGGGCTGTGGGTTGGTAATGGCAGTGCTGCACGCAGAGCCAGCCGTGGGAGCTGCTGCTCTCAGCTCAGGGGAGGCTTTGAGGCCACTATTGATCCTTTTTGAAGTTTATGGCTGCTCACAGTCACAGTTACCAGCCCTTGTTCAAACTGCCACGAGGTGGGCTCTTTCATTTCTTACCATCAGGCTCAACCTCCTCCTCATCAGAAAGATTTATTTCTGCACTTAATTTTTCCAATACATAATTTCTAGCTCAGAAATCGAGCTGACGCTTTTATAGGACACTAATGCAGTTCTGTAAAGCTGTCTTGTGTATTTCTGTTTCTCCATGTGCCAGTGGAAGTGGGGGGTGCTGGCAACCCTGGACAGAGCTCCTGGGGACCCCATGGCTCAGCTCCAACCTGCATCCCCTTTGGCTCTTTCCCTCTCAGTGTCCCAGTGCAGGAGACACTGCTTTTCTCTGCAGCCATCCCTGCTCTCCTTCAGCTCTTACATGGAACCAGAGCAGTCCTGTGCTTCTCTCCTGCCTGCAGCACACCTTTCCCAAGCTTCGCTTCCCAAGTGATAATTCCAACACAAAACTGTATTTCCCAGTCACCCTGTTTTCCAGGTCAGGTTTGTGGAGCTGCTTCTCCTGGCTCCCCAGATGGAATAGTGGGCACTGCCCTCATCATCTCCTCCTCCTCCTCTCCTCAGCTGTGACTAAAGTCATCTCACCATGTGCTGCTCACACTGGTCCAGCACTGCCAAGCAGAGCATCAGCTCAGCTGGCCTCGGGCTGCTTTGGGACTGAAGCATTTGCACCCACTCCATGAGCTCAGTGGGATCATTCTCTTCCACCAGGGTTATTAATGACCAAATTAGGCATTTCTGGATTTGCCTGTGAGCGAGCCAGGGCGAAGTTGTGGAGATTGTGCTGTCTGAAGGAGGGTGACAGTGCAGTGGTGGCCTCTGCACTGCCAGCTCTGAGAAGTTTTGTTCTAAAAGAGCTGCTCTCCTTGACCTATTTTTTTTGCCCACATCCACGGCCTGTGTCGTGTCCTGAGGCAGGGATCACACTGCTTGAAGGCCCTTTATTTTTAGCCAGCCCAATTTTCTTCTTGCAGCTTACTGGGAACTGGTCCTTTCAGTTCAGCTCCATCACAGCTCACACTCTCCTGCATTTGATGGCTCTTACCCAGGTCCCTGATGTTCTTTGTGCATCCATTGCTGACTCAGTGGGTTTCCTCCTCCACTTTCATGGACTTCGTTCCTTCTCCTTGATGTTCTGCTCAGCCTGTCCCACTGCTCCAAGCCCATGGTTTAACCTCTGGTTTCCCTCAGCCCTGGCCTTGCAGATGGACCAGACATTCACAACCACAAAGGCAGGTTGCCAGGCTTGTCCTGGATCCTGACACCCTCTGCAAACAAAACCTTCCCTCCCGTCTGCTCCAATAACCTTGGCAGTGCTTCCCCTCCTCACAAACGTCAGGAAACTGGAAATGATGCTCTAGCCACATAAAAATCAATAGCTGCCTCCTTAGCCTGGCTTGGCCCTGCTCTTCCTGCCTTCACCCAGGGCAGGAGGGAGCTGCTGTTTCCTGCTGAACTCAGAGCAGTGATTTATTTCTCTGACCCAGCCTGTCCAGGCAGTTGACCAGTGATATATTCATTTTTTCAGCCCATCCATGTAGCCCAGAGCAGTGGCTTGTGCTCAGTGTTAGGTCACAGAGGGGTGGGCTCAGAAACCTGCCCAGGATATTTTCTTTCTGGGATCATGGAATAATAGGTAAGGACTTACTAAGAGCAATACCAGTATTCATTTCAGTTCCCAAAGGGTTCAGTCCCAGCAAGGGCCATGTGCAATTTCATCAGAAGCTGTGGCTCCAAGACAAGAAGAAATTCATTACGAGGACTGCAGATTACATTGCAGGCTGCCTTTATTATTCCCTGGACTACTACCAGAGGGCACGGTGTGATCGAAGGAGCAGGAACAGTTCTAAAGTCCCATTTCTTGGAAATCTTTGGGGCTATATTCATTTAATTTAAAATACAGCTACAGCTGGAAATCAACCAGCATCACCTTTTCAGCCGTAGGAGACATAACACAATTGATAAAGGTCACAGGGAACTAAACCCTTGCTGAAAATCAAGCCAGTTCCTGTTCATGTCCTTGAAAAAATCCCTCTCTTGGGAGCCCTGCTAATTCTCCAGGTGCTGGACACGGGGAAGGTTTGTTTGGAGCAGATCTCTGCCCATCCCTGTCCCCCAGCACAGTGGGGTCGATTCCCTGTGCCAGAGAGGCACTAACAGGGATCACTCTGATGCCTCCCTCATTCCATGGACATTGGAGTGGGAGGGAGAAAGGCAATGAGGCAATTGAGAGGCACGAGTCTGATGCTTTACCCCTCTCCCTGCTGCTCACGTCACCCCAGTGACCAGTAAATGATACCAAATGGGCCTATTTTGCAGTGCCTGATGTTGATGGGCAACAAATCACAGGAAATGCTCTGTTATTTCCCTCTGAGTGGCTTTATCTGGACCTTCACATACTCCCTACTATGATTTTTGGCTCGTTATTAACGAAAAATGTGCAGGGAGGGTGGTTGTTGATGATACATGAGCCAAGAATAGATTCCAGTTCCTTTTACCATTTTGGCACCCAAATGCCAAGAGGGATGAGACACCCTGTAGTAAATGCTGTTCATTTTCAGGCAGCAACTAGAAATCATGGCTCTGGCTGAGTTAGGGAGGAGACTGGATGAGCCAGGGGATCTGTGTTTTGGACAGTTGATTGCTGGATCAAATGGGAGTCTATAGAAATTGGAAATGGCATATTCCCTGGAAAATGGCAGGTCTAGAGCTGATGTGCTTCTCTGCCCCACAGCCACCACTTCCCTCTTTAGCTGCTGCCTCGGAATTCTCCAGGGGGAAAAAACCTGAGCATCTCCTCTGTACTTTGCTCCTCACTCCCCTAGCAGGGAAGTGTTTCTCCTGGGAGCACATCCTGCTTTCCTTGAGCTGAGGCAAACATTAAAAAAGAACATGAAAAATGAGGCTGGTTAGCAAAGCCAAAGGTGGAGGGAAAGCTTGCAGGAGTGTGAGTTGGGCTGTCTGGAGACAGAAATCCCCTTCCTGTAGGTTGGAACCTTCTGGGAAAAGGCACAGTGTGAACATAGGAAGAGCCAAATCCATAATTTCCTACAGAAGGGAATTGTCAGAGCTGTTGCAGCACTTGAGGGTGCAAGTACATCTGCTACCTACCAAGATGTACTTTTCTGCTTTGGATTTGGGGTCAGATGCAGTAATTAAAGACTTTCTCTCCCTTTTTCACTCAAGAATTTGATACTCTTCCAGCAGCATTCCCTGCTTTTCTCTCTTATTCCACCCCAGAGCTGGAGGGGCAGACGGGCCTTGGATGTTGCATCTGTTCAGTAAATGCCATCCTTTGGGCTCCACAGTAACTACAGGCTTCCTTCATGTCAGGAAAATTTCTTGTATGAAATTTGCTGCAAGCCCAGCCCGGGCTGGGGTGTTGGGAAGCTTGGTGCTGTGGATTTGGGACACAGATGTGCTGGGGATGGGCACTGCAAGAGCACAGGGTATGAAATATTGGGTGCTCCCCAAGAGCACCCAAGCAGCAAGAAACCACTGTCAGCATCACCTACTCGTATTAACCACGAGGGATCTATGGCAGAACATTATCTTTGGATGCTTTGGGGTGTGAAAGTACAAACTGTAAGGACTCTATGAGAGTCACTGTAAACAAGTAAGTATTAATATGTTTACATCAGAGATGTTAGAAAAAACCCATCCTCCTCCAGTCTGCTCACCCAGCCATATCAGAACAGTGAGTCCTCATCTCCGTGTCCAGGCAGGCTTTGTGTCTCCTGGTTTCTCACTAAACCCACCATCCTCACCACAGCCACGACAGCAACAGGATTTCCCTGCCAAAGAGCCCGTTCACCGACGGGCACCGTGGTGGCAAACACAGGTTTGGAGGAGCCACTCCCAAGGGGTGCAAAGGAAGGCTTGTGCAGTTTGAGGGGGAGCCCAAGGAAGGTGTTTCCTGCTGCTACATTTGGTAGCTTTTGCTGTCAAACTGGATTTATATGTTTTTTCCTTATTGTTTGCCCTGCTGAACAACAGCAAAATGTGCCTTGGAAAATATACATGGCATGGCACTTAGGAGTGATTCATCCTGCCTTTATAAAAGCAGTCAATAGCACTATCTGCCTCCTTTCTGCTCCCCAGAAGACCATCTCTGGCACATATCTTTTTCCTTCTTCCTCTTATTCCTTTAATCTTTCTTTGCTGTGGCTTTTCCCCCCCATATTAATTGTACTTTTTCCTCAGCTGCACCAAGAGCTCTGATTTCTGGTGATATTTTATCAGTTTGCAGGGCACCAGGGGGACTGCTAAATTCTCCCAATTTAATAATAATAAAGAAAAGATTCTATACATAAGCAACATGGGGATGAGGGCAGATTTTCCTTTCATATTGCCCAGGGCCTGGCTGCAGCTCTCTGTTCCCTTTCCCTGCCTCTCCACAAAGCACAAGCTGGGTCTGGGCCCAGCTCTGGTCCAACAAGCACAACAAACAGCAAAAAAGGGCAAATTATTGCATCATGCCACTCTGCCTCAAGGTGTTTGATGATGCCATTCAGCGTGCACAAACACAGCATGGTCTGTGCAAACTCAGCACCTTGATCCACCCTGGAAGAGGAAAACCAGCCTTCCTGGGGGAGTGTGATGGTGGTGGGAGCTGCTCAGGAGGAGGGGCTGGTCCAGCAGCTGTAAGCACCTTTGTTGGACCATTAGCTCAGTGTCCATGAGCCTCAGCAGGCTCCTGTGCCAGGAGATACAGCTTGTGCTGCCTCCCCTCATGGGAGTGCTTGATAAGGCTCTGTGGGTAGATAAGATAGCACAGTTCAGCTACATCCCTGGGGAGATGAGTGTGATGAGTGCCAGGTTCAGCTGGAGAAGCAGGAATTCACCTGCAGCAAATGAAACAGGAGCCGAGGAGCTGCTCCCCCCCTTTGCCCCTGCCACGCCAAGCCCTGGGTCGGTACAGCGCAGCAGTCGGGTGGGATTTGGTTCAAACTCTCCCATCTGTCAGTGATTGATTTAATGGCTCGTTTCAGCTCAGCCTCTATCAGCCATCCAGGGCGAAGCTCTGGCACGTCCATCGCCCAGCCCGCGCTGACGGCTGTGCCCCCCGTGCCCGTGCCAGCCCCCGATGCTGGTGGGCATGAGTGCCTGCAGCAGGAGGGCGCTGACCCTGCTCAGCAGCGTCTTCGCCGTCTGCGGCCTCGGCCTCCTGGGCATCTCCGTCAGCACCGACTACTGGCTCTACCTGGAGGAGGGCATCGTCCAGCCCCAGAACCAGACGGCCGAGATCAAGCTGTCACTGCACTCGGGGCTCTGGAGGGTCTGCTTTCTGGCAGGTATGGTGTCACGCCCAAAAAGTGTCCCCTGCTGAGGTGGTGGTTGTTGTCGGTGGCATCCCATGGGAAACGGCTGGGAAAAATGGGATTTTGAGCTTTGAACTCAAAATCCCATTTTTCCCAGCCGTTTCCCATGGGATGCCACCGACAACAAACTCAGGCACAGCCTTTGGAAATGTCATCACCCCATGCCCAACTTTACCAGTCCAGGGGATAAATGTGCCTTTGCACACAGGCTTTGGGTGGGTTTGCCATGCCAGAACCCCCTGTGGCAGAGCTGTGGCCACAGTGCCTTGGGCAGCAGCTCAAAACTTTCCATTTGATCCTTGCAGGGTTTAGATTCAGGTCAGCTGGACCGTTCCCTCTATCTGTGCCAAGTCTGATAGAGACACTTGGCTGCAGGAGGAGAGTTGAATAAAACCCAGGGGAATGGGAATCTCAAAGTGACCAGCCTGAAATGTCATGAAGTTTCAACCACTGCTTTGACAAAGTCAGGAGGGGAGTGAGAAGCTCTGATACCACCCCTGGGGTGACTTTAAACTCTCTGGCTTCAGGGTTCACATTTCTGCACCTCCACTTAGGAGGTGTCTTTCTTCAGCCCCAACCACTGACACCCAAGGTGGAGCTGCACTAAAAAGAGAGATTGTTTTTATGCATGCACGGAAATTAATTTTAAAACTGCCCTCTCCCAAAAAAAGCCAAACAGATGAGAACAAAGCAAGTGTGACTTGGTCTGTGTCTGCTGCAGGTGAAGAGCGTGGCCGGTGCTTCACCATTGAATACGTCATGCCCATGAACATCCAGCTGACATCTGAGTCCACAGTCAATGTCCTGAGTAAGTGGTTCTATGGGGTCCTACCCTTTGCACCCTGCAAAGCCCTCTCCCCCCCTGCAAGAAATCCCCTTGGTGTCCTTGCCAAAGAGGCTCCAAGCTCTTTGGCAGTGCTTCCACACAAGGATGCAACTACATTTCTTATGTGAATTTCCCAGTGTGCTCCTCAGCTTTTGGGGACATGCCTTTCTAACAGCAGGATGCTCACCGAGGCTCGTAGCTGTCTAATTTCCTGTCACTGGCTATTCAGCACTAATGGTTATCAAAGTGTTTGGTTTTTTACTCTCCTCTCCATAATTTGCAGCTGTATTTGCTCCCTAGCAGTCAATTTTACACATTAGATGTGGGATGAATTAAGGGTGGAGTGTCACTGCTCTTGTGATGACCTCTGCAGTCATTTCTGATTTAATAAATAGGAGTGTTCTGCAAACACTTTCAGGGTGAGGCTGGAGCAAAATTCAGGTTCTGATGGGTTTTTCCTGTGCAGCAGTTCACAGAGAAACCCTCAGAAATGGGCCATCCCTGGGAGTGTTCAAGGCCAGGTTAGATGGGGCTTGGAGCAACCTGGGAAGGTGTCCTTGCCCATGGCAGGGAGTTGGAATGTAGGGTTGCTTCCAACCCAAGTCATTCTATGATTCTGTAATTCTATGGTTTACCCACCTCATTAGCAAAGAGGTGAACCCCAAACACAGCGTGGTCAGAGCCATCTCACCCAGCTGGGCCCATTTCTTGCACTGTGTGGGGAGCATTAACCTGTTCTCACTTCCCTCTGCTCCTCTCGTGACAGAGATGATCCGCTCTGCCACCCCCTTCCCTCTGGTCAGCCTCTTCTTCATGTTCATCGGCTTCATCCTGAGCAACATCGGCCACATTCGGCCCCACAGGACCATCCTCGCCTTTGTCTCAGGCATTTTCTTCATCCTGTCAGGTCAGTTCTGCAAGCCAGGTTTTCTCCTGGCAAGCCCTGGGCATGGAGCATGTTTGGAGCACGTTTGCTTTGGTGCTCCCCTAACCTGCTGTGGTGATTCCTTGTTGGACTCATCACCCACAGGAGCTCCCAGTTCAGCCCCACAGTCTGATCAGCCTTTGTGGGATGGAAAACCATCCAGTGCAAACCCCATTTGTGGTATGGAGATGTGGGGGAAAGCCCCCACCACCTGGGCAGGAGCAGGGGGAGAGGATGCTTCTCGTGGCACGTCACTTGCAGGAGAGATCTGAAACTTCAAGCTGCTCAGCTGGGATGTCTCTACATGAGAAAAGGGAATGTTTTATTCATGGTGTTGTGCAAGTGTTAAACAAATAGCTGTGACAGCTGGGCTTTGAAGCCAGCTCCTACCAGAGCCAGCTGCCTCCTCCCCAGTGCACACAGACCTGCCTGAGCAGGTAATGGTTTCACTGAAATGAGAGGCGTGCCCTGGGTTAGCGCAGCAGGAGGGCAGCTCCTTTCCCCACTTATTCCAAGCACACTTCCATGGTTTTTTACTTTCCCCCATGAGTCAGGTCCTAAGGAAGGTGCTTCTTCAGCAACTTTATCCCTGAAGCATTTCCCACTGTCCTTCTCCAGGTCTGTCGCTGGTGGTGGGGCTGGTCCTCTACATATCCAGCATTAACGATGAGATGCTCAACAGGACCAAGGACTCCGAAACGTTCTTCAATTACAAATACGGGTGGTCGTTTGCCTTCTCTGCCATCTCATTCCTTCTCACAGAGGTACCCAGCAGCTCCACATCCCTCTGATGGGTGTATCTTGTTCTCAGGGGTGGGCACAGTGAGGCTCTTGGCAAAAAGAGGACCTGGGTGGGGTTTAAGGGAGGGCTGTGAGGGCAGAGGGGTAAAATACAGAGAGAAGGGAGACGTGGTGGGGACAGACCCAAGCCTGGAGCACTGATGCGGCACTTGGTCACAATCTGATGCTGAGCACAAAACACAGAGGAGGAGGAGAGGTGTTTGTGCTGCGTTATTTACTGCATGGACCTGAGGTCCAGGGCAGTGGAGTGACAGCCTTCAGGCACCTTCATGCCTCAGCAGCAGAGCAAAGAGAAGGTGATTTGTACTCATCCTGGTGGTGGTGCAGGAGGCAGCCAGGACCAGGGTGGGCGTCAGGCCGTGTCTCTCTCCCGCAGAGCGCCGGGGTGATGTCGGTGTACCTGTTCATGAAGCGCTACACGGCCGAGGACATCTACCGACCCCATCCCAGCTTCTACCGGCCCCGCCTGAGCAACTGCTCCGACTACTCGGGGCAGTTCCTGCACCCCGACGCGTGGGCGCGGGGACGGAGCCCCTCGGACATCTCCAGCGAGGCGTCCCTGCAGATGAACACGAACTACCCAGCCCTGCTCAAGTGCCCCGACTACGACCAGATGTCCTCGTCCCCGTGCTGAGCCCCGGCGTGCCCGTCCCTGCTCCGTCTGTCGTTTCTTTTTGGCCACTCTTTCAGGCCAGTCCTCTATTTATAGGAGCCCAAATGCAACCAGAGAGATTGGTTATATAACCAATAGTGTAACCTAGAGAATTGGGATGTTTTTCTTTCTTTGGTTTTGTTTTTTTTTTCGTTTGGGTTGTTTTGTTCCTCCCCGCGTCACTAAAGGTCTCTCCAAAGTCCTCCTCTCTCAGCTCGTCCCGCTGAGCAAACAGCAGTTCTGCCTGGGGGAGAAATCCAGGGCTGGACTTGAGAGCAGGAAAAAGAAAATAGAGTAGAACTAAAGGGGGAAAAAAAGTGTATTTTTTTGGCATAGGTAGGTAGGCTGCAAAAGTTTGTGTATTTGACTGCATCACTTAATTATATATTTACTGGCCTAAGCACCAGCAGGCACAGAAGATTTGGGTACTTTCCAAGAAATAACCAGCATTAGAAAAGTAGAAATTCTGTCTTGATTGAACATTTACTGATTGATATCTCTCACTGCTGGATATCACTTCCAACCGGGCTGTAATGGGAAATAGCCATCCCTCTTGACGATACCTCAGCAGGTTTGGACACAAGCAGGTTGTTGTTCCTCTATGGCCACTTGCAAACACTTTCTTAAATATCCCATGTTAGACTGGAGACACCCTGCTGGGGTGGCTCCAGCCCCCAAATTTCCTCTGCCATCCCAAAGACAGGAAGTCCGAAGAGCAAATGGGAGAATTTCAGTCCAGCATTGAGTGGAAAACAGCCTCAACCCTTTGCATGGGAAACATTAGATGCAGAATTCAGGAGAAATTATGGCCAGGAGTTATTTCAGTGAAAGGCGAGATCCCAAACTGGTGTAAAGTGATGTAGCTTTATGGCACAAGCCCACTGCAGCAAAGTAGTGGGCTTATATTTCATTTTGGCAAGAAAATGGTGTTTTAGCTGCTTTGTGTGTGTGTGTATAAAACTTATTTTGAGGTTTTAAGTTTTCAAGTTTCATAGGATGCTTTGGTACTTTGGCCTTAGCCAGCTGCCAGGGAAGAGCATCACCCTGATGGAAAACAGGGCAGGGAAGGAAAAGGCTGTGCTCCCTCGTGCCCTCCTGTGCCAGTCCCATCTTGTCACCTTGCAGGAGAAAGAGCTTTGTCCAAACTTTATTTCTGTTCTTGTTATTTTCAACCTCTCTGAAAATTTCCTTTCTGCAAAACAAAAGCGTGCGGGGATTCTTGGTACGTTCCAGCTTGTTTTGTCTTACTGTAATTAAAAGAAATAGAATATACAAACTTTTAATCTCCTTTCTAGCACACTGCAGAATGAATGTTGCACCTCTTTGTTGTTATTTAATATTATTATTTGCTATTTAATATTTGTTATTTACAAACTCCTCCAAAGTAGGGGCCAGGTCCTGGTGCAGCACCAGCCTTTGCATGGATTCCAATGCCCTTTGCACAGGACCTCACTGCAAGTGTATTCTCAGACAGCTCTTGAACAGGATTGTTCCTCTCCAGCTCCTTCAGACAAGCAAGTAACATATATCTAGTGTCTGTCTAGTGCCTCTGATTCCTACTTTGCTAAGAGTGTCATTTTGTAGACACAGTTCTATTTACCCTCAGATTTTGTATTATTCTCAAGTATTTGTGTTCTCATTAGCCCCATTTGGAAGTGCTACATGACAGGTTTGCTGCTGGTTCAAGCATTAAAGCACAATCCAGCCCCACCATCCAGCAAGAAAAGCTTGCTGGTCCTCAGCTGCTCATCCCAGCCAGGTAAACCATCAGTTGTCCTTTGGGATTTCAGTGTGAATTTGGCTCCAAGAAAGCACTGGAGTTCACAAGCAATTATTTTGCATTTCCCAGAGCCTGATCTGGTTTGCTGGGCTTGACACTAGTGACTTCTGGTGGCTCAAAGGCAGTTGCCTTCACAGCTTACCCTTGATGGATCTTCTATTCTCAGTCCTTCTTGGAAGGGAGATCTTTGGCATCACCAAAATCCCTGATGCTCAGAGGCACAAGGGCTGTCCCACGATTCCCTCACGCTGGGGAGTCATTTTGTGGGGTAATCCTGTGTAGCACCATGAGATGTCCCTGTCCCCGAGTGGAATTTTCCTTTGCACTGATTAAAGACAGAATTATTCATTTTATAAATGAAAATGTTTGCCTACATAAGCAGAAGAAATTAAAAAAACTTCATGCCTTCCTCAAGGCCCCAGAAGGTTTAGCAGAGTCTAGGGGCAAATTAGAAAAGTAATTATTTTAATTCATGGGAGAGATTGCCATCATGAGGCTGCACTTGTGAGCCTGGGCGTTCACACGTTCACCCAGTGAGCACAAGTAATTGCAGGACTGCCAAAAGAAATCTGTCCAAGTGTTTGCTGTTGGTCCAGTAAATGCTGGGTTTGGTAGGATAATGAGATGTTTAGTAAAGCCCAGACAGGAGTGGTTGTACCTCTGGGTGCTGTTGTATCCCTCCAAAAGTGCCTGGTGAGGCAGCAGCTCTCACCGTGGATGGCTCTGAGCCTTTTAATGTTAGCACACCTTCATGGACTGGGGAAAAACTTCTCCAGAGCTTCTAGTGCAGGGTAATATGTGCAAGGTGTGGGCGAGGGGCGAGCTCAGTGACATCAGGAAATGTATGTAGCACTCTCTTAGGACACCTACTCATCATTTAATCACCTCTTCCAGTCACCTGGCATGGTAAATGTCTGTTACCCCACATCTTCCCTCCCTGAGACACTGCTCAGTCACCTCCTTCAGTCTCTCCCATCATTTTCAGCCATGGCCTCTCTCTCTCTGTTCCTTCTGTGTCTGTTGCTTTGATTGCAGCAAACATAAAGTGGAGTTTGAGGATAAGCTACCAAAATTAGAGGGTTTACCCCTATGAGGCTGAAGTCCTTAAATCCTCCCAATGGGATGAGCCAAGCTGCTCCCAGCCCCGTGGGAAGGTGACTGCTTGTCTGACGTTGCACAGAGAATGGTTTGCACTTGGGAGCAAAAAAAAGCCTTGTTTTTCATGAATGACTAATTGGTGTCAGACTCTTTGTGTGTGTGGCTGTGCCTCCTCGTCCCACAGCCTTGGCCTGGTCTTGCCCAGGAGGATGGCATGGAGCTGCTGCTCAGGTAGGCAGGGGGAGAGCAAATTGGTACAGCCGGGGAAGACCCAGGGGAACCTTAGTGTTGCATGATCTGGACACAGGGTTGAAGTCTTGTGCCCTTGATCAGCTTCAAGCAGAAAAGACCCAAAAGTATTTTCTCAGGGTCCCAAGGTTTATTAGGGGTTCAGCCACATGCCACTGGCAGGGTAAGGGGCTGACTGGGGCAGGGTGTTTCTAGCTCACAGGGCTCTGCTCCCCAGCCCTTGTGTTGCATTATTAATACTATTTGTCAAGGTTGTGCATTCATTTTCCCAAATGTGAGTTGGCCCCATGGGCTATTCAAGGTGTGCTAGGAAATTAAATAGCCTCATTGCTCCTGCTGATAGCTTGTTAGCTGTGCAGAGCTGGTGTGGCTGTGCTGGGGATGCTGTGTGAACAGGCAAAATATTCACCTGAGTAAATACTCCTCCACTAATGAGTAGCTGAGAGATATTTATTTTTCTTTTCTTCCTTCCTTATGAGATTTTTTTATTTACTCCCTAAATTTTTTACCAAATTGACAGTCAAACGTAACTAGAAAAATCAACATTTTTCCTCTTCCTTTTCCTCGTCCATTTGTGGGGCTGCTGGTGTGGTGTCCTTAACCTCACTGCAGCACCCCAGCTCTCCCTGCCCAAAACCACATGAAATCTTTAACTCTTCTTTCTGCAGACTGGCTGCACCACAGCTGTCCTGGGCATGTGAAAGCTGGACAGGGAGCAGGGTGTCCTCAGCCCGGGCTGTCCCCTGGGTGCCACCCCACATGCCCCACCATGGCCAGAGTGCTCCACTGACCTTTCCTCCCTGCACCGCAGGGTTTCTGTCTATACTGATTGTGTGGATGTCAAATCCCACCCTGTTCCCATGGATACAGGAGACTGTGGAGAGGGAAGAGCTGCCTCTTTGTGTTATCTTCATGGAGGGTTTCATATCCCTCAGCTTTTGGCTCCCGGTGACCTCAGTGGGCAGGGGTTACAGCAGGCAGGACATGGCTGCAGTCATTCCCCTGCCTGGCTTTAATTGCAAGCCACTTCCCCAGCTGGAACCCTTCTTCTTTTCACACCACTTCCACTCTGAATCTCTGGTCAAAGCAGCCTTCCAATAAACTTTGTAGAAGAAAGATTCTTTTTTATTATTATTACTACACTTTGCAACAGAGGAAAGCACTATTTCAACCACAAAAATTAGCCCAGCTCGGCTGTGTTTCCAGATTCTACCCCAAGGGCTGGATCTGAGCAATGTATTGACTTTAACTGGATGTTTTCAAGCCTTGAGCAGTTTGTACCATGTGATCTGCAGGCTCTGTCCAGTATTTTTCATCAAACCACCTCAGAACTCCCCAAGCCTCACCCCTCTCTCCATTTCCCATGAAAGGAGGAGTGTTCCCCCACCAACTGTGATTAATATGCCAGGGAAATACACAGCACCAGCACTCAAGGTTATTCCCCAATAACCCATCCTTTCTGTCATCGACTCGGGACAAATCTGGCTGTGATGAGATGCAGCTGCTTTAAATCTTCAGTGTCAGGGCAGTGTGAATTCACTTTCCTTACAGGCAAACCAGGTGTCACAGAGGTGCAGAGAAGGTGTTCCATGGCTTGGGCTTGTCCAGGTTTGCAGCAGCTTCAGCTGATCCAGCTGTGTCTGCCCAAAGTCGATGCGTTGGGTCCTGGCCAAATGGCTCATTTTGGAACAAAGTCACTATTACCCCAACTCATGCCAACTAGCACCTGTAAATCTGCATGGAGACAAATCCCCAGACCTGGGATTCAGCTTTGCTCCTAATTAACAAAGTATGTAGGCACGTGCTGAAATCCCTTGGACTCCAGCAGGATCCCTCTCGGGGCCAAAATTAAGCCCCAGCAAAGCTCTGCTGAACAAGAACTGCCTTTTTTTAATAACACCTGGTACTGGGTTTTAGTGATAGAGGAGGTGGAAGGCACAAAAGAGGAGATAGTACAGAGACATGGCCAGAAATGTATTATTTTCCTACAGTGATAACATCTTTAATGAGGTGCATGTTCACAAGAGCATAACCCTGAAGTTCTCACATCTGCCTGGAGTCCTGACACGTGCCAGCATCCTGCTGCAACTGCAGGGGAGAAGCTGCCAAGGAAGCTGGAAGGTGTTATTTAATTAATAACTGCTAATTTGAATAAATATCAGGATGTCACTCAGCTGCTCTGGAGGTGAGCGTGGTGATTTCACCTCTGTGAGAAAAGGGACAGGATCATTGTCACACACACGAGCAAGAGCAGCAGTGTCAGTCGTGTCGGTGCAGGTTAGACCCTGCTCATTTCTTTAGATTTAATAAGTAAAACTGTGGTACTGAGGTTTAGCATAACTGAGGGCTGTGTGGGCCCTAATGCTGGTTTAATCTCTCTCCAGCTCAGCTCATCAAAGGCTGCTGAAGTGAAGGGATAAAGAAGAATCCGTGGCCCTGGCCCAGGCTGCGTAGTGCCCAGCCAACATCCTACACTGAAATAATATGGCTATTAAAGCTGCCCTGCTTCAGTGCTAAATGAGCTCAGACAGCTGGGGGAAAGCTCTTGCTTATCCTTGAAAAGCAAATTGTGCTTTATTTGAGCAGAAATTACAGGCTCTGTTTCTTGACAGAGCATCCCCAGTTCCTGCTGGGCTTGACAAACTTTAGAATGACCCCTGTTTGTCCAGGACAACAGGATTATATATTATTTAGTGTTATTGTTCATAATTTAGATAAACAGAGGAGGTCTCTCTAGCAGTGCAAAACACGTACATCTAAAGTCCCCATCCAATTATTTATTTCCATGTAAATTATGTACTGTCAAAACTGCTCTACTGATCTGAAGGTTAAAGGCTTCATCACAGAAATGCAGCAGCTCCCTGTCATCTCGGTCAGAATGTGATTATTTACAGAAAAAAGCATCTTGGTGGCTCTGGCTTCCCTATTGATCTGCTTCAGCAGCTCTGGCTGACTGAGAACAGCTGAGATACATGAAATAAAAACACAAACCTACGGTTGTTTTATCTTCCCATAAAAAGTAGGTCATATCCCCAGCTGAGCTGTATTTTATTCATGTAAATACATTTTTACAATTAAAAATGCAACAAAAACTATGTTCATGTCAACAGAGCTGAGCCTGGTGAAAGTGGGTTAGGGCTGATGCCTTGGGCTTCCTTGGGCAAAGCCTTGCTGATGGTGGGGTAGGTCCTTCCCACCTCTGCCATGGGGCAGGACCCCAAACCACCCGTTTTGGGGCAGGGGAGTGAAGCAGGAGAGGAGTGAAAGTGCTTAAAGCTCTCCAGATTGAGCTCCATATAGGAATAATTATGGCTGCTATTTTAAGGAGTTGTTTAATAACGTTCAACCGATGACAGGCTGAGATTATCACACTCGCCACCTCCGCGCTCCTGGGGGCTTTTTCTTCCCCACTCCCACCCCTCAGTCAGTTCTGCGATTTGCATTTTTCCAAGCCAATTATCCTGTTCCAAAGGCTCCTGAGCAAGCTGGGAATGGCTTTGCACGAGGGGAGAACACAAGGCATTGAAGTACAAGAGCAAAGCCATTGGCCCCTCCCGTGGTGTGTACCTGGAGCGTGTTCAGCAACAGCATCCACATTGTCACTTGTCCAGTGAAATATTTTGGGGCCCATCAGAGCTGCTTTTGGGGCTGAGAGTCACCCCCACAGGTAGCACCCCGTGCTGTGACCCATGGCATGTGTGGGGCTGCAACCTGTGTGAAAATACACCTCTGCCTCAGCTTTCCTGTCTAGAAAACAGAAACTGTATTCTTGATTGGCATGTTGGCACTTTGGGACCTTTGGGTGAGGCATGCTGCCTTGGTATGATTGCAGATAATTAATGATGTTTTTTCTGGAGGTTTATTGTCTCATTTCTGTGCATGGTGATGATCACCCTGCTCCTTTTTGCTCCCTCCCCAGCACAGGACTCTGGTATCCTGCAAGAGAAATCAGAGCTGCTTGTAGCAACTGCCCTAAGAGGGACGTCAGGGCTGTCTTAGGGACCTGCACCACCAAAAAATTAGAGCCTGAAACAGAGGCAGAAGGAGAAAATAGAGAGATTGAGGCTTTCTACCATATTTTTCTCTTTGTCTGGAGATTCATTTGTAATAAGAGCAAAAAAAGAAATGGACTTGTGTCCAGATCACTGTTGTTTGAGAAGGAAGGTGGGAAGGTGATGCCCTGAAGCTCCCAAAGAGGGAGGTGTGGGCTCAGGTCAGCACCTCCTCTGCAGCCATCACTGAGGTATTAATGGTGGGAAGAAACTCTATTTCCTCTCTCTGGCCATGTCTGTCCTTGTTCCAACTGAACCTTTCAGCTGGGATTTTTTGTTTGGTTGGTTATTTCTCACTGTGTTGTGGGTAGAATTGTCCTTTCCATGCACCTCACCTCTTTCCAGTTGGGAAGGAACAGCTGTTTTTCTGCCCCATGCTGGAGCTGCACAAGGAAAAAGAGGTTAGGAAGATTAAAATGCAATTTCAAGTAGTGTGAAAATAGATCTGTCAACCTGGCCTATTTGCTTGAGGGTCTTTGGGCTTTGTTTGGTTGAGGTTTTGAAGTTGTCAGGAAAGATGCTGGAAAATAAATGAGGTTACATGTAGCTCAGAGTAACAATTAAAACTTGGAATGGTCAGGGCCTGTTTAGGCAAATCAATTAAAAGATTGGCACATAAATGATGTGAATCTTTGCTTTCCACTGTCCCAGTCACGCTGGGAGACCTTCAGACTGGGATGTTTCAAGGTGAGGCCACTAATCCAACAGGTCTTTCCATCAGCCAACCCTGCAAGTGTCCTTCCTGATCTTCCTGATCTTCCTGGCTGCTCTCTAACCTGTGATAAATTGGGAATCTCCCTTGGGAGGTTTCCTCCATCACCAGCTCTTCCTGCCACTTTCATTCAAAGCCGTTTCATTCTGCATCTCTGAGTTAATCCCCAGGAGTTTTAAGGAGCAAACACATCCCACTGCCTGCTGATAATGTTGAAAGCACCTGCACATCCCACCCCAGGGTCATGGCTTTCCAGCAGTGAGATAACCCGTGGGAAGGACAGAAAGGTAGGAAACCCTTAGGAAGTATGGTCCCTAATTTATACTCAGTGAGGGATTTAAAAAAATCACAAAGTACAATGAAATTGAGACAAAGAACAACTATTTAAAACAGAAAGAAACTGGGGAGACCATGAGCACTGCACAGGAGACACTGCCTGCCCTGCCCTGCCCGGCTCACCCACCCAGGACAAAACAGGGGCTCAGCCTGCCCCCTGTGCTCCCTGCACAGGTCAGGCTGGCTTTCAGCACTGAAAATTCATGGCATTTGTTTTTTTCACTTGCAAACAACAACAATATTGATGACAAACAGTAATTATTTTAATAACATGAGATAATTTTAGTAACATGAAATAATGGCCACTGGAGAATCCCCACCCATTCTTCCGTCATGAAAGACACAAGTTCATCATTAATCCCAGAAACAAAAAAGCTGAAAACAACAGTATTTATAATGTGGGTTTATGAACTTTTTTTTAAGTTAAAAATATTGCAGAATGAGCACGTGAAGCAGTTCCCACTCTGAACTGCTCATCCCTGGGATGTTGAAACGCTGAGTTCCAGAGGGACTTTTTAATATTTTTAGGAGAAATGGCTTTTTAGGGGCTGGAGCTGGGGTGGGGCTCAGGGGCTGGGGGGCTCTGGGGACCCCGGGGGTCCCGCTCCCACCGCAGCCCCCGCTGCTGGTTTCGCAGCACCCTCTCCTGCTCCTACAGCGAAACAGCAGCCGGGAAGGCTCGGAGGCTCCCAGAAATCTCTTTTTCCATATCCAATCATCCTGTAAAAGCTTCTCAGTGACCCCGAGCCCCACTGGGAGGGAGCACAGGCTGCTGGAAACGCAGCCCAAACTCTGGAGAGGCGACAAAGAGGGGCTGCCCTCTGGAAGTGATGCTGCTCCTGCAGGAAGTTTTGGTGGGTTTTTAATTCAAAAAGTAAAAGCGGAGCTCAGAGTCCTCACTCGGGTGTAACTCCCGCAGGCTGTTGGCATTTTGACGGAGCAAAACTATAAGAAACAAACAAACAAACAAAAAACCACAAGGAGAAAGCAAAGACTGGGGTAAACTCAGATTAAAAAGAGGTATCCTTTTATATATATTACATATATATTTAAAAACACTAAGAGCAAAAAGGAATGACTTATTTGGGCAAATAAATGTAAAGTCACTCAGCTGGTGGCTGATGGACCTGGTTTCTCTTTGACTTGTGGGGGATTCTCTGCTGAGCCCCTGAGTGTATTCTTTGATATCTGGTAGAGATGCATTCCTGCATCCTCATCCTCCTCCTCCACGAAGGGCATTAGCAGCCTCACCCTCTTTCTTTGTGGCACTCTGATGTTGTTCCAGATTGGATCCTCCAACAAACTGAAGCTCAGAAGTTCAAAAGGTGCAGAAAGAGACTGGCAGGTCTCAGGACCAGGACTGACCAGTCATGGCACAGACCAGCATTGCAGACTGATCACACAAAACAAGTTTCCTTAGGAAAGAATGGTTAAAAAAAAGAAAGGCAAAAGTTTTATGCATTCTTAGCACGGGGAAAATGCTGTGGAAGGCGGTATAACATGAGAGGGCAAGATGAAGGACCCCTGAAGTGCCACTTAAGCGATGCTCTGACAGGGGAGATGCAGCAGCTTGGAGCAGACAAAGTCAGCCACAAGTGTGGGCTTGGAAAAGGGAAGCAGAAAGCACAGAAGCAAAGGAGCCACTTCAACCAGAGGAGGGCAGGAGGGCAGCACCCTGTCCTGTGCTGGTGGTGGCAGGAAAGAGCAATCAGGGACTTTCTGCAGAACAGCAGCAAAGCCATAGCAGAAAATATCCAGGTTAAAACTGTCCTGCCAGCCTAGGAGCCCACTGGTGGTGCTCTCACCCACTCCAGCACAGCTTCCCACCCCTCCTGCACCCACGTGGAGCATCTTGGAGCTGAATAATTGCTTTAGTTCTCTCCTTTCAGCTCGTGGGTGGCTCTGAGTGCAGGGTGTGGCAGGAAACCCTGGCTGCCACCCTGACTGCAGGTGTCAGCACCCAGTTGTCAGATGCTGCCACATGGGATTACTGAAGGTTTCAGTGTACCCAGACTTTCTGTTCTGCAGAAATGCTGCATTTATGGCATTCAACGAAAGGCATCACACTCCTGCCTTTGCTTAGACATTGAGGATGCTCCATGCTTACACTGCTGGATATGGGAAAGCAGAATGGAAGCAGATGCCCCAAAGGAGAAAGAGCCTGCCACAGGGAATAACCTGTCCTTCTCTAGATCCATAGCTCCAGGACAGGAAATTTATCACATAATAATGGAGCCGTTTTTATTCTGGCCAAGAAATGTGTCAATAAACACCTCTTTGGTGTGATTTCTGGCAGCTGAGCTTTGATTTGCATGGCCTCTGCAGCTACCTCGGGGATACAGCTCCACATAACACATGGATTTTTCCTGATAAAAATTGAATGCCTCAGTATGGCCAGAATCGACCCCTTAGTGAATGCTGCCCTAGTAAGAGCTGCTTTGCATCAGCCAAGCTGCAGCACTGGGCAGCTAAAGGGGGGATTGTTCCTGTTTAACCATGAACAGCCCAGACAGGCATAACAAGAGAAATGACCTGGCCAAGTTGCCTGACAAACGCTGGAGAAGGAGAGAGAGAACAGAAAATGTCCATCATGTACAACAGCAGATCCTCCAGCTCACTGAGGACCAGAGGGTGGCAGGAGCAGAGTGCTCAAAAAATTCCCTATGAGCTAAGGATGTGCAGAAACCAAGAATCCCCATGGGTTTATCTGTTATTATTTTGAAAAGAAAACAAATGCAAGTGGTTTTATTATTAAAAGAGCCTGTCTGAGGAAGCCAAAGACCTCCTCAATATCTGCTTGCATTATTAAAGGGAATGAATCATTAAATGCACCTTGAGATGCAGTCACAGGTACCAGGATAAATCAATCCCCCAGCAAACGAAGCATCAGCTGAGGGTCTTATTTGGGACTGCCCTTCAGAGCAGTTTCAAGGTGTGCAGGTCAGGGCTGCAGGAGGGCACCGGGTCCCCTGAGCATCAATAACCCCCCGTAGCACTTGGAAGCACACGGATCTCAGGCCGTGGGGAAAGCTGCAGCATCCACGGAGGAGCCTGGAGCTGCCTTTGGGAGAAACAGCATCTCTCTTTGTAATGGCGCTAAAGGGAAAAAAACAAGCCTCAACTCCCGGCAATAAGAGAATTAGCATGTCAGATGGCTTGCAGAAAAAGAAGAACTATCTCGGGTTCTGAGATTTGTGCTGACGGAGCCGCAGAAAGGAACTATTGCAATTAGCCCTTGTGCGCAGTAATTGAGGAGCTTTGAGAGCACCAACCCAATTTGCCACCATTGTCGAGCCTTCATTGTGCTGGATTATTTTATTTTTTTAATTTTTTTTCAGTCACAAGTCTGGGGGCAGACCAAATGCCACTGTGGGGTTTTTGCCTTGCCTGGGAAGGCACAGGGAGCTCTGCAGAGCTGTTTCCCAGGCTGCATCCCATGGGCAAAGGTAGCACAGCATCCCTGGCTAGCCGGGGTTATTCCTGCCTGGTTCAGCGAGCCCATCACAAAGCAAACCCTCTGATTCATCAATATGGCCAAAGGCAGCCGGGGCTGGGGCCGTATGGCCATGTGCAGCTGTCACTGTGCATTGCTGGAATGCACAGCCCGCCCGGGCCCTCTGTGCCAGGAGAGTCCTGTCACCCTCACATGTACCTGGGGGAGATGCCTCTTGACACGGCCCTGGCGCCCATCATTTCTCTGTCTCCTCCTGTTTGGAAATCAGCCCTGGGATGCTTTTCCTGCTGAGCACCTTCCTGGGCTGTGGTTCCGGCACGGGCAGTGGAGATCAGCCCCAAAGGGCACAAATCCCCCTCCCCAGAGCTGCCCCTGGCACAGTCACGGCAGGATGCTCTCCATGCAAGTCATACCCTTCCAGGGACAGAAGGTGGCAGGCGAGTTTGCTCGGAGTGCCTGCAGAAGTAGCTGGGATATTAGTCAGGAGTTTATGGATATTAATTTCTGGGTGCCTGGTGTGACAGTGACACAAACGCACACACACCCCTAGCCCAGGGCTCTCTCATTTAGGGGGCCTTGGCACGGGGTCTGTTATGGCACTGCTGGAAAAGCTGTGCTCAGCTGGGAAATAGGGCTGGGGTTGAAAAAGCCTGTGAACTGCACAGAATCACAGAATCAAAGAATTGTTGGGATGGAAGTGACCTCTGGAGATCACCCAGTCCAGCCCCCCGGTCCAGGCAGGGTCACCTGGGGCAGGTGACACAGGAATGCATCCAGGTGTGTTCTGAATGTCTCCAGCTGTTCCAGAGCTCAGCCATCCTCAACAAGATATTCCTACTCATGTTGAGTTGGAACTTCTTGTGTTTCAGTTCCTGGCCACTGCTCCTCATCCTGCCACTGAAAAGAGCCTGGCACCGTCCTCTTGGCTTCTAGTGCTTAACCTACAGACACAGCAAGGCATGGGTCAAATCAGGACTTAATAAAACCTTTCAATTTATGCCATGGGGTTTTTTTATGAGGTTCTCCTGTAGCCAGCACCTGATAGACATCTGAGAACAGAGCAATGGGACTAATTCTGACATGGCAAGAAACAACACAGGCAGAAGGAAATGGCCTTTTTGTTTTTGCAAAGCTCCTGCACAGTAGGTTTGCTCTCAGGCCCCAGCAGGTTTTGACCTCTTTCATTTGTGCCAAAGAGGTGGGAAATGAGGGGCTATAAAAGCTCTGCAGTGGACTCTGAGGCACCTGTGGAGGGTGACCTGCTTTGCTGGATGGAGCAGGGCAATGGTTCAGGAAAGATCCTCCTCTCTGCTCTAACATTGCTGCTTTCCAGCTGAAATTTACCTGATTCTGAAACCTGAATTTCTCAGGAGCCTCTGCAGGCATCAGCTGAGGTCCCCTGCTATGCCCAGTGGTGCTGGAGAACCTGCTGGGGCTGCAATTTGAGCCTCAGGAGAGGCTTCTTGCCTAGAAGAAAAAAGAAGTTAAACTGAAGTAGAAAAGCCTGTGTCTCGTGTTCTCAGCTGCTGCTTTCCCTCCATCCCAGGATACTTCTGTTTGTTTAGCCATGTCTTTGTCCAAATTCAGATGAAAGTCTCGGGTAGAGCTGGATCCTTTGAGATCTGTGGCAGAGGTTTTTGACCAAAATCTTAATTTCTTCAATGCTTCATCTTAATAACACTCACTAATATTACAGACAAATAAAGTTAAATAACAAGCCTCTCCTGGCCAAGTTAGACTAATTACTGGTAGTTCCAAACTGTGAAATAAAAGATACCTTTAGAAAACTAGTTGGCCATGCCCCATCTAGAGATAAACAGGACAGCAGTAGGGGTTTATCTTCTACTCTGTTCCCTGCTAATATCCAATTTACAAGGAACACCTTTAGCTGGGAATTGTTTTCAGATGAGATGCATGGGTGCTGGCAAAAAGAGCTGTATTGCATTAATGTTCTCTTCCAGATTCAAAACTGTTATGCAACAAAAATTACCAATTCATGCCACTTCTTTAATGGACTTTCTAATGTATACTTTAAAAAATAAATAAAAAATAAATAAATAAAAATAAAAAAGTGTGGATTGCAGAGTCTTCTTCCCAAGCTGTCAAAGCTTGCTATCAGGAGCAGCTTCAAAGCCATTTTGCTTTTCATATGCTTGTCTGGTGTGTCTAACTGAGCATGATTACATTTTCCTAAATGAATAGATAATTTTGCCTTTTTTATAAGTAGAACACCAGGATTTTTTTGTCTGTGACGCTCTCAGGCTGAATCTCAGGATGGGTTAGTGTAATGCATGTTCATTATTTAATGAAATTTATTTTGTGGGTTTTTTTTCCTTCTACCTGAATTTGTTCCCAGTAATATATTTTTGCCATAGAGAATTCAAACACCCTTGAAATATTAATGAGGCAAGTAATGGCCCATTTCAATTGAAGTTTGCCATAATATGCAAGCACTCCTTCACAGGTCCCTGTTTAATAGCAATGATGATGAAAATGTCTCATTTTCTGCCCAGCCAAGTTGCTCTGGTTGGGTTTGGGGTGTGACAATCGTGAGCTGCACAGGGGCTGAGCTCTTTACAAGTGCTGGCAAAAGGGTTCTGCTGGAGCAGAGGGACTTTCTGATGCAAAAAGGCTTTTCAGGCCACACACACACAATTTTGGCCAAATCTCCAACGCCCTCAATGAACAGGTTACCTGCTGGGAAAACCCAGAGTGACTCTTATGGTGGTGAAATGCTTTCATGGCCATAATGACTTCTAGTCCAAACTTAGAGGGTTTGCCACCCCACCTTGGGCAGGTCTCTGAGCTTTTCCCGTGGCCAGCAGGGAGTAGGGGTTGGATGGAAGATGAGACTGCCTCTTGGCATGCCAACCTCCCCATCTCAGTGTGCACTGCCCAGTCCAGCTGCTGCCAGCTTGACATTGTTAGCAGAAGGCCCCTGAGATGGTGTTGCCTTTGGAGAACTTGCTCCAAGGGTCACCATGAGGAAAAGGGATGACAAAAGCTGCCTGTGGAGCTCAGCATCACTGGTGGGATGGCTCCTGGCTGCAGTGGCCAGCTCAGAAATGAGGGCAAGTGCCTTAGAGGAGGATGAAAGCACTACAAAAGAGCCCAGTCTCCTGGTTTTACAAGGGGATGTGGCAGAACCTTTGCTAATGTCGTGGCTTTCCTTCAGTCTCAAACCTCTCAAAGCTGCCTTCCAGGGAACACAGCCTCCTTTGTGACCCCAGAGGAGAAAAGAGGTTTTGAAGATGTTAAGAGGTTCAGCAGCTTCAGAGTGAATCTGTGAGAGCTTTGCATCACCTACAAACCCATTTTCCTTAGATCGCTGCCTTCTTTCAGGACTGCCAGGCTGTTTTGTGCTTCAGCTTCATTCAGACCTTGCAATGAGAGATCCCTGGGTCTGGCTGTGTTGCTGTGAACGTGGAGCAAGAGCTCTTTGGGGCTGGAAATATGTACACAAGTACTTTCTGAAGCCCTGCCCATGGTTTTGGTCTAGCAAGGGCTCCTGTGTCCCAGCCAGAACTGGCTTATCCACTGGCACAACTGGAGAAGTTAATAAGGTTGGCTTTGGGCTGCAGAATAAGATGTCAAAAGCATGAGCTGTTTTGGTGTAAACTGGCTGAATATTATTGACATAATTCAATGTATTGAATTATGTATCAAGCCAGAGCCACCCTGCATTTTGTGTCTGTTTTGTAAAGGCAGCAACCCCTCTGGATCAAGGTGTGTGTCTGGGAGATCACTGTTCCTCTCTACTGAACACCCAGTCCTTTTCCTGCTCTCTGTGCAGAGATGGAAAGCAAAAGGGAAGAAAAGCAAGATGTGACTATTCCTGCTCCATCAGGGAAATTGGCTCTGAAAGGAAACAGCTACCCCAGGGAGGCAGGATTACACCCAAATCCTGGGAACGTAAATCACTCTGCAGCGAGTGCTTATCTGTAAGCCCTGATGGGAGAGCCAGGCTCCTCTTCCAGCTCCCAGCTCCACTGCTGATTTGTAATGAAAACTTCAGCCTTGAAGCTACTTGGAGAGGCACATTTATGAGAAAAGCCCCGGAGCTGAGGGTTCTGCAGGAAGAAAACCTGCAGAGCCCCTGGAATTCCTGGAAACCTCATATTCTTGCACCAGGGCTCAGCCATCGCCTCCTCTTCCAGAGCCACCAGCCTCGGGGCCCAGTGAGCTGCCATATTTCCCACTTCTACTCTCCTTTTTGTTTTCCATTTGTCACTACTGGCTAACTATTATGGAAATTATCCCAGTCCTGTTACATGGTACATGCATCACTGGGTTTGCAGAATTACTACAGGGAGGAGCTGGCGAGTCACTAGTGCGTTTGAGCTGGTAGTTTGGCTCCAAAATTGTTATTTCTTGAGCTGCCATACAAGACAAGGTCTGCATGTGCTCATGGCAAGGATGCAAACACTCTATCTTTGTCAGAATACCCCACACATGGACCTGGTTAAGGGATGTTTCTTTATCCTCCTCTTTATCCATGTTTGCCTTTCTGCTGGTGGGCACGAGTCTTACTCTGGTCCCATTTACACTGCTGTCAACTGGAAGTAACCCCTCTGAAGCCAGAATATAAAATGAAGCTCCTTGCCACGTTTACATATTCAACTCCTTACAGCATAATTTGTCCTAGTTTTTTAAGCACTGACTGCCTTCGTAGGAATTTCATTACAGAGCACAAGTTTTGTCGAGAGCATTCTGCTAGTTTTGCTGGAGGTTGCTAAGCATAGTCTATTTTTTTCTGAATCCTTTGTACTGGTAATTATATTTGCTCATGCCACACAAAAATTAAAATACAGCACAGAAGAAAATGCGGCTCCGTGTCGTGTTCCTGGGAAAAAAAAGGTTGTTCTTATAAAGGAAAAACTTTATCTTATAAAGGAAAACTTATCTCCAGTGGCTCTTGGGGATGAAAACATGGACAATGTGAGGGTAACGTGGAGAGTCTCAGCCTTCTTACCCAATGGCACAGCAGACAGGGCTGATAATTGATTTCAAGCCATGTGCAAGAGGAACACCTGCTGTGCAATATGGCTCTGTAGGATTGTTCTCCCTACAGAGCTGGAGCAAAATCTCCACTGTTGACCACAAGACTGGGTGCATATTTGCTGAAATCTGAACCACATCCTACTGTGCAGTTAAGGGTTCTGTTGCAGCATGTTTTAAATATGTTGCCTTGACGTTTCTGCTTTTCTGTGGGTTTTAATGGGCTTCTTTCTTTCCGAGGAAATTTAATTCCATTACTAAATAATGCATTTGGCCTCCAACCTGACTTGTGCTAATTACTCGCGTGCTGAACGGGCTTTAAATCTTGTTTGGAAACGCTATAGGCTTTATTGTCTTATTAAAAGCACCTAATGTGAGCCGTTCTTTTTAAGATTGCAAGTGGTCTCTAATGAAACCCAACAGATAATGCAATAATTTTTCACTAAACTAATTATCCGAGCGGAAGATGCTAATGTGTTTCGCCAAGTGTGTCTGCTGGGTGAGCAGGCAGCGTGGCCACGGCTGCTCAGCAGCTCTTTGCATCTCTGGGAGCACAAAAGGGAGGCTGAAGGAAGCTCACCCTGTGCTCTTTTGCAGCCACGTTAATGTGCTCAGGCTGTACCACCTCTGCCTGCGCTCAGGGATAATCCAATGGGCTTTTTTCCCCAGCTGACTCGCAGGGATTTCATTCCCGTGGATCCCCGAGGGTGTTGGATTTCTGCTGGCGAAGGTCCCGAGTACCCAATCCTCAACAACTGAATTATTTCAATTGCATTGGAAATTGAAGGATGCAAAGTCAGTGGCCGCTCGAAAACACCCATGAAATGTTTCTTCAGACACTGAAATAGGTCTCTGTGCACAAATGTGTGATCCTGGCCACACGTGTGTGCAGGGGCTGATGTGTATTACCGAGAATGGGCTCTCATTTTTGGTTAGCTGCAGCAAGGGTGAGCTTTGAAAGGTGACTAAACAAATCAAGAGGCTGCAGAAAACCTGGCCCTAGATGTGGAAAGCCTGCAGCAAGCCCTGAGTGCTGAGAAAAATGTCCTTTTCTTGGAAGAAGGAAAAACTGAAGAGCAGAAGAAGAGAAGTTTCACCTTGAGCAGCTGCCACATGTGCTTGTCTAGCTCTCCTCGGAGCAGGCTCCACTGAAAACACAATTGCAGCTTTGGTAGGGACTGGGATTTGCCTGTCTGATTGCTGTTACTTCTCCAAACAAATAAACAAAACACAATTATCTTTGAATGTTACCCAGGCTAATGTGTAGAACTGGCACAGGGGAGTAAAGAGAGTAGAGGACACCCGGCTAAAGTCATTAATTGGTAATGGAGTGTGTATATTTTTCAACAAGATGCTCGGCTTGGAGAGCTGAACAGAAAGAACACAAGCTGCAGAAAAACAAACGAGTACCAAGCCTTGTCACTGATATTTATTTAACAGCCTGTCACAAGCAGAAAATGTAGATCAAAGGTAGGAAAGGCAAGGAAGGAGCAGTTTGAGTCCAAGGCATCTGTTCTGCATTGCATCAGGGTTCACTTCTGGATCAGGGTATGTTCTGCCACATCGTGTTACATCAAGCGAGTTGTGAAATGATGGAGCCTAATGCAGAGTGAGTGTTGGGAGTGGGAACAACAACAACAACCCGGTGTTTTCTTATTCAGTACTCGCCATGGGTTGGGGGTTATCCAGGAACAGAGAGGCTGTTGGAAGTGAGGTGGAGAGTCAAGATTGCCAGGCTCTGCTTGGTAAGAGAGCTCTGCAAATTGCTTATGGGATTTGATGCTGTCCTGTCCTGCCTCCAGAACAAATTGTGCTACAGGGGGCTTGGGTTTTCCGTTTTTAATCATTGGAAAAACCTTAACAGAAGAACCCTTCACTCTAAATTAAAAATAAAAAATAATTAAAAAAATAGTAATTGTCTTCTTTCTTTCTTAGTTCTTTTTCCTCTTAGCCTTAGATCCTTTTACTGAGCTACATCCTCCCCTTACTCTGCAACTGGGGCTGGTCCTGCCCCTCAGTGAAAGCACAGGGCGAGGTTCACTGATTTTGTTTGGTGCTGAAGGTTGTGGCATAGCACTCCTCCTCTGGGAATGCTGCTGCAGAGATGCACATTTCCCCTCTGGCCACCTAAGCAGAGGTGACTGCTGGCCCCAGAGGACCAGCAGAGGTAAACTGCCCTTGGATGTGTTTTGGATGAAGCTTAAGTGGATAAGAGATGGAAAGAGATGGTGATGGGAACAACTGAGGGCGCAGAAGGAAAGCGTCAGTTGAAAAATAAGCATTGTACAGCTATCAACAGAATGAACTCGAAATTCAACTTATATTTTTCATGTCTTCACATAAGAAAATAATTTGGCAACAGAATTGATTTAAATTATTGGAGTTTCTCTCAAAAGCTTTTAATGGCAAATGCTCCTCTTCCTTCCCAGCAAGCCCCAGTGCTAAGGAGAGGAACGATCAGTGAGAGAAATTGCAGCAAATAGTGGAAACAACTGGTTTATGCTGTTTCTTCCTGTCCTCTGTCAAACAAAAACACCGTGTCCTGAGCAGCTCCTGAGCGTTGCCTCTTGCAGTGGTGTGGCTGCCCTGAGGATGACTGTGCAGCTCTGTGCCTGGCAGCAGCACCGAGCTGCTCGGTGACTTTCCACTCGTGTTTGCAGGGCTGGGGAAGCTGCGGCCACCTCGGCGAGGGGAGCCGGGTTATTAATCACGGCCCCAGCTGCACAACGTGCCCCTCCTGGCCCTGCTCGTGTGCAGGAAGTGTCACCTCCAGGATTAATGGCTATTGATGCACTTGCTTAGCAACCACATGCCCACTGGCACTGCGCCCTGGGGATGCACAGCCTGCCCTGCTCGGGCACAGACACCCACCCCGTGGCACAGCAGTGCTGGGGGGCAGAGGTGGAGGAGGATGAGCTTGAATTCTGAACCCTCTGTAGGCTCTGTCTGAGCCCAGACTGGTGGCTCTGATATCCAGCTGTTGGCTCCTGAGAGCCAACATCTTTGGTGTCAGAAGTGTTCCTCCTGTTTCCTTAGACTGATGGCTTCGGGTGGGAGGTGCAGCACTGGTGTGATCCACATGCTGAGAGTGCCCCTGGAGACTCAGGCTGGGGATAATCACACCCTTTTTACACTGCTAATAATTAACTATTAAAACAATTTGCTAATGGATGTAGTGGCTTCTTTAAATGATGAATTGATATGATTTAACACAGCTATGAGATATGGGCTTGATGCAAGTATTACTGAGTGCAGATCCAGCCTGCATTACAGCCTGTTGAGGTCAGAATCTATTAACCATAATTCCTCTTAGCCTAAGTTCCCTTCATCTATGGAATCAGTTTTTCCTACAGAAATGATTCTAAAACCTTCCAACCCAGAGCTGAATGCATTCTATCATGTGGCAATGTATGGTGTCATTCACTAAGTGGAGGAGAGGGGTGTTTATATAAACTCCAGCCAAAAATACAGTGGAATTACCAGAACCAGTACGTTTATTGCATTTTTTCTTAAAAATGTACAAACCTTGTGTGCCTGAATAGATGAAATTACATTTCCTGGCATGAACTGAATGGGTCTCATCAGAGTAATGGCTGCTGAATGGGTGTAACATCTATTAATTGAATATGGAAGCTGGTTTTACCTGATTCTTTCCTTGGAAAGGTTTCCAGTATTTACACAACATAACTGTCACAGAAAGTTTAATTAGATATCTGAGATCTCCCAGATCTTGTCAAATTAATTTCTGAACTCTTGACATTTCTGTGACAATACTGTCCTAATTCTTCTTGTAGGATTTTCTTAAGACGACTCTAATAACTAACAGTCATGTCTGACAAAATAAAGATAAGCTGTTATTTCTCCCGAAGAGATGACAGTTCCATTTTTCAAAAGCAAAGGAAAGGTGGCTCACAGTTTTACTTCCTGCAGCAGCAACATTTTCAGGCGTGGGACTGGCAAAACAAAGAGTTACTTGCTGCAGGTAAAGGGTTTTTCTTTGCATCTCACCATTGCGCTTGGATGGAAAGGTCAGGTGTGTCAGAGATGGTTAAGGCTTTGAAGAAGACAGATGTGTGTATGCAGAAAGAACATAAAGGGGATTGGAATAGCTTAAAGGAATAAGCAGAATTGGAAAGATCTGGGCTTTAAACTTCGTTCTCCTATTGAAGTCATTGTTAGTGCTCTCCCCTACCGAGGAAAAAATGTCTTGGGGGAAAAAAAGCAGGAAAAAAAATGAAATATTAAATATATTTTTCTGGCTATCTCAGCTGCTGGAATTACAACAGTGCAAATTACTCCGAGCTTTTAGCCACAGAGTAGAATCCACTTGACCTTTATTTCCTCTCCAACTTTGTTTTGTCTTCAGGCCTGGGTTGGGATTATGGGGACAAGTGCTGGCTGTGCTACAGCAGTGGGGGGGAAAGGGGACCCTGCAGGCTCCAAGGCCAAAGAGGGCAGGAGAGTGTGTGTGTGCAGCCTGGGCCTGGCTGCTCTCTTATGCTCAGCTGGGCAGATTTCTCTACAATAACAGACCTGGTTTTCCTTGGATTTTACCAATCAAAACCTTGTACCCATCCAAAGAGGGAAGGAATCCCTGCAGTGCCCATGCCCTGTGCCCATATCCTGCTGTCCCACCCAGCCCTGGCACGGTCCTGCAGGATGGCAATACATGTGCATCCCCAGCCCTCTGCGTGAGGGGTTTTCATCTTTAAAATATCACATTTGAAATAACACCTTGAGGGGTTGGTGTTGGAGCCCTTGCTCTGGCCATGCCCAAGGTGTGGGTGGCACTGAGTCCCCTCCAGAGCCCCTGAGAAGATGAGCATTGCCCAGGGTTTTCCAGCATCAGGGAACCCGCTCACCCTCTCCACCTCCACGGGGCTGCAAAGAGCTGTAAATAAAACATTACGCTCTATCTAAACAGGAAGAAAATCCCCACTATGTAATGAGCTCCTTGCCAACGGGGACTGGCTTCTGGCACTTTCCTTGGCGAGGCTGCAGGCTGGGCTGTCCGTGGGTGTCTCGCAGCAGCCAATACTCATTAAATAATCCTTTCCGCCCATGCTGCCCCCTTTGGTGTGTCTGCCTCCAGGATGTGCCATCAGGGACTGATTCTGGAGATTGAAAAGCTTCTGCATCTTCTCATTACCCCTGCAATGTGCCCTCTGAGAGGGGACTTGAATTCCTGGGCCCTCACATGTAATCTTCACCGTGCCATATTTGCCACTTCTATTTATTTTCCATTTTAACGCTTGTGAGACTGGAATGGTCCTTTTTATAGAGGCATTTCAGTTATGGGGGAAAAGTCAACATCTGCCAGCTCTTGCAGCTGAGATGCTGTGAGGGGGTTTTTTTTAACACGCTACCCAGAAACCATTTTGTTAATAGAGATCCTGCTGGAATGCTTGCCTGTGAAAAATGTGAAAAATCCAGTAGAAAGGTAAAAATGCTTTTTGCTGAAATTGTTCACCTAAATAATGCAAAGAAATTGAAGGGACCTGAGTGGGAATAGACTGGGGAATATGGGGAATAAAAGGGATGTGAGGGAGGATAAGGTGGGGAAGGATCAGATGTTCATGTTTCAAATTTCCAAGTTCCATGTAAGAACGTGTACAAATTTCAAGAAAAGCAGGTCCTTTTGGCCAAGAAAAAACCCCAAACCTCAGCTGAAGGCATGGTTTTCTTTTAAGGAAAAAGAGAATCAAACAGGACAGTTTTAATGAGTTTAATCATGAAGGTTGACAGTAGATGTTGACCTTGTAATGGGTGTCTGCTATGAGAAAAGAGGTTATTTACAACGAGAATCGCTGCTGTTATTTTTCATTCTACTAAGCAAATTGTAGTAGAATTACCCACATGACACCATTGCTGTGTGGAGCTCAGTGGAAAACTAATTCCTTTCAGCTTTTTGAAACCTCATCCTCATTTGTTTAGCAGTTTCCTCATAGATTTAATAAATAAAGAAATAAATAAATTCTGGCTGCATCAACATATGTGTGATGAACCTAAAAGACTTTCTAGAGATTTATCTATTGAGTTTCCTACGCACTTGTTTAATGGATACACCACAAAACAATGCATTACTTATTTGTTAATTGAATGGAATAATTATTCAATTGAGTCTTACATGAGAGGCAATATTTTTCTCCATTAGCAGAGCTAAAAGCATGTGGAAAAGCTGTAGGTGTGTTCCAGCCCTTCTTTGCACAGATCACTCAGAAAACAGTGTCTTTTTAATAGCAGTGGCAGTAACCATCAATACCCTGAGCTGGGAAGGCTCTAGCAATTGGCAAGTGTTCTCTGTCTCCCCGTGTTAAATATTTTGTCAAGGCTTTTCACAGCTCTGGCTGCTGCAATTTCTTGTCTTTCTCCAAAAGCCATGTTTCTTTCTGAGCAGGTTTTTTTTCTCTTCTTCCTGGTGAGACTTGTGCTCCTGGGGGAACCCTCCTGTCTCCTGAGTGCCCTTTGGCAGCCCTGGGGAGCAGCGTTGTGCCAGCACTGACCCAGCTCTGGAGGGCACAGCCTGGCATCGCCCTTCCCGTGCCCAGGAGGGGGAAACCAAAGCAGGAGCTCAGGGACTGGAAGCAGGTGGGTTTGCCCACCCTACCATGGGGATGGGGCTCTGCTGCTCCTCAGATAATCCGAGCTACTCTTGCATTTCCCAAGATGCCAGCCCTTGGGATAAGGGGAGAATTGGGCTGGGCTCCTCCCAGCCTGGGCACCCCCCACCCATCACAGCAGGAATTCCGGTGGCACTGGTGCTGCCACCTCAGCACAGGGACCCCTGAAGGGCTGTGAAGTCCCACCAGACTATTCAGAATCTGCTCATCTCTTCCATGTTCTTCTAATGACTCACCTGAGAAGAGTTGCTTGGTGGGGAACAGAGAAGGTCATGTTGGTTTGTGATCTTACTATTTCAAGGTGTTTCTGAATTTATTTTTCTTTCCAATTTTAGGTACAAGAGGTTTGAGTTTTTTCTTTGGCATTGCTTTTGATTTGGCTCATGTATCAGCAATAGATTGGCTGCTGTAACAAAAGCCCTCAGAGAATTTCCTGCATTTACAGTTTATTGCTAAATGTCTATTGTAGAGCTCTTCCCCCCCCAAAAAACCCCGCCAACATGGGAGAAGAATTTAAACACAACCTACAGTTGTTACCAGATGGATGGACTTAATCTCTGTGTTGAGTACAGAAACTTCAGCTTAAACTGTACTAAATTTAAACCATTTTGTACGTGGCATTAATGGAATGTAAAGACTTATTGGTCCTACCGGCTTTTCCTCCAGAGGTCTGTGTTGCCTTGGGGTCACCACTGGGTCTCTTTGGAAAAAGCAGGGGAGGAGAGGAAACCCTTGGGATGTTGTGCTGATTGAAGACACTGTCGTTACCCCAAAGAGTTTCTGCCTCAGCCATGGAGGAGGTGTTTGCTGAATGAGTGAGTGTGCTGTGACCTGGCTCTGAGCAGACAGGCAGCATTCGAGGTGTGAAGAGAGATAAAAATCAATAAATACACCATTTACCATTTACTCAGCCCAAACAAAATACTTCATGGAGACACTGGTGTAGCTTTAAAAAGTGAGAGCACAAATTATGGTTGCAGCGCAGTGAGGACAGCAAGGCTTCATGGAATTCTGCTGGATGCATTTACAGCTCATTAGAACACTGTGCCACGGTGCTTTGTTATAATTGCTGCAGCTTCTCCTCTTCTCCTCACTGCCACTGGCACATAATAGTCTGTGCAAAGGGGTTGCTGCCTCTCCATGTGCAGTTGTGAAATGAGGAAGAGGTGAGTGGACTTTTCCAACATTTATTCTGCCTCAATTAGCCCGTGAATTGGGACTGGGTTTAAAGTTCTGCTCTTCATCTTGGCAAAGCTCCCCCTTTGATTTCCCTGTTTCTCACCTCCTGTTTCCCCTCACTTGCACATTTCTCTGTCTGGAAAAATAATTGCATTGAAAGCAGAGAAGAGCAATGGAATGAGAAATCCTTGTCAGGGACAGGCTTAAAGCCTCTCTGTTTAGATAATCTCAGTCCAGTTAGGAGTCTCCTAGTAAAGCTCTGATTACCTGGCTGAACAGCCAGCCTCCAAGTGCAATTCCATGGAAAAACAGCTCTCCAGACACCTCAGTGTTACAAACATCTGATCGAGCCCATGTGTCTGATCACTCGTGCTCAGCACCAGGGACTGCAGTTCCACCTGAGCCAAAGGGATTTCCTGGTCTTGTGTGTAGAAATACAAGAACCAGGGCACAGGGAAGACCACATAAACCAGGTTCTGGCTGCTTGTTCTAGCCCTGACCTCTCAGAAGCAATGACTAGTTATGATTTTACCTTCTAATTTCATTTTTTAGTAGACTGAGTGTTTATAAAACTTTTCCAAGGGTGTGCTCCTCAAAGACCATCTCTGTGGTGAATAATCGGCTGAAATTCTAATGAGAAAATCCTTTCACTGGGCAACAGCTTTGCTACTCGAATGCTGCATTATCAGCTCCAAATTATTCAGGCAGATCTGAGGAATTTACTTTAGGCAGCTTAGGAGATAAATTCAGTGCAGCAAGTTATCGTGATTGATTTAAGTATTTAAGACTTATCCTAAAAACCTGTTTCACTCAATCCCCCTCCTAACACGCTCCCACTGAAGCCCTTTTTTCAGGTTAAAATGCAATCTGAGTGCAGCCAGCAATTTCCCTCTCCCTGGCTGGGGTAATTCTCCTGCCCCCTCTGGGTGTGTGGCTGATGCAGTGGTTCAGAGGCAGCAAGGACTCGACAGATTGCCTCATTTTACACTTCATGTGACTTCTGCTACGGCATCTTCCCCCTTAGCTCTGAGGAGGAACATTTGTTTGAAAGAGAATTTATATATTTATTTTTTTAAAAGGATATTAAAGAGACTAATGATGCTTGGTTTGTGGAGAGAGTAGGACTCGGTGCCCAGGAGTCCTGGCAGGGCTGGGGATGTGCACGAGTGGGTTTGGGGAGAGCCCTTGGGAGCACAATCCATCTCTGTGACATCCCGCTCCCTATTCCATCTCCTGGGCTTTCTGGTTGTGTGGAGCAGCTCTGTGTTTGTACAGCACAAGCAGCCTGTTGCTGGGCTGTTTACAGCTGCAGGATTATTGCTTAGAACTAACTGAGAGTGGGTGGAATGTGAAAACCTCACAAGCACTTTTTTCCCCTTTCTCCCCCCTCCCACCTCATTGTACTGCATCCTCAAGGACACTCTGTATTTCCCTGGGGATGCTGCCCTGAGAACGAGCACAGCCCATTCCAGCAGTGCCTCGTCTGGATGAACCCTCACCTGGTACATCTGTTTCTCCAATGTCAAAAAAGACAATGAGCTTTTTCACTGCACTTCTAGCAGGTTTCTTGTGCTAGAAAGTTCCCTCGTGTCTCATCAGGACACTGCGTCTCTAAATCCTTTGAAATATGGTGCAGAATCAAGGCTCCTATTAACCCCTTGGTCTTTCTCCCATTTCCTTCTTAACACTTTAAACTCGGGAGTAACCCCTGCTCATGGATTTAACTCATATTCTGGGTAATCTTTCATGTGGCATTTGCCACTGCAATGAACTTCCAAGTTCTTAAGACATGGAGAAGAAGTGGGACTGGAGAGATGGAATGGTATGGCAGGTAAGAGGCACAGTGCACTTTAGATCTGTGAGATTGTGTGATATTAGTTCACTCTGTAGCTGGATGGGAATGCTATTGATATTTCATATCTTACCAGGAGGGCTGAGTGTTTGAAGGACAAGCATTCATAATTTGCTTTGACATTTGACATGATCAAGCAAGTAAAGGAATAATATTCCATTTCTCCATTGTCAAAAAGATAATGAGTTTCATAACTATTGGTATTATGGGAGAAATACAGCCTATGTAGTGTAAAATGTGTGAGAGCTGCTACATATTCTTCTATAAATCGTGTGTATCATGTTCTTTTGTTGGCCCTATTCAAACACAGCATGCCTACCCTCTTTAATTTTCTGGTTTGCTGTGCAAGTCTCTAACAAAAAATACTTTTTTTTTTAAATGAAAATTTTTTTCTTCAGATTATTTATAGAAAGAGCAGTGCTGTCATCGAGTCTGTCTCATCATATCATTCTTGGGTATCAATTTCTAGGCTCAGATGACAAACCCTAGCAGCTACTTTTCCAATAGCAGCATCTGGCTTCCTGGCAAACGCAAAATGCAGTTATCTGGAAAGCTTCAGAGTTGCTTCTGAGCACATTTTATTTATTAGAAAGCAGTTGTGTTGCTTTGCTTCCCGTGACTAAGCCAAAGAATATTTAATATATTAAAAGCAGTAATAGAATCGGGGCCAAGCTGTTGTCCCTCAAGTGGCAAGGAACAACAATATTTTTCCTTTAGGATGACCATTTGTTCAGCTCTGAAGGACAGTCTGAAACTTTTCACCCTCACTCCAGGTGATCTCTTACAGGACTAAAATAGAAATGCAGCCTTATAACACCTCAAGTAAAATTGGCATTCACCCACCCTTTCCTGGACTCAACACTCTGAAATGGGGTGGTGACTTCTCTGCCAGCCCTGCTGGAGGAGGAAGACCCTCCACACAGAGTGGGCTCCTCAGAGGTGAAAGACACCATGTCCTTGCAAGATATGATGGATGATGACAGAAAGAATGAGTGGGTCTGTGAGTCAGGTACTGCACCAGCCCACAGAAAAGAAGTGAATTCAGCTTTGTTTTGCCACTGAATTTATGAGCTTGGCAAGTCATTTAGATCCAGCTCTGCAAAGGTTTCCTAAGGTAGTTCAGTAGGTATGATAATCTACAGAATCTGATCCAAAGGACATGAAAATACAGTGAACAATTTTAGTAGCACTTCTGAAACATACCTGTGACATAACTGATACCTTCTGCCTCACTCCCAGGTCTCGAAGGGTACTTTGCTCAGGCTGGAGATGTGAAGCTCTGCTGCTAATCTGGTCAGTTGAACAAATCCCACCACTGCCCTCTGGATAAAAGATTATCCAACACTGTACAAGATGCATGAAACATTTCTCCAGTCCTCCATATGTAGAATAATCTGAAGGAATTTATTAAGGATTACTTTTCCTTGATATCAGCATCAAGTTTGATGGGAAAGACACCAAGAGCCATGATCTCCATGACAGGAGATGACAATCACCAATGATATAGATGTCCTTGAATCTTTAGGACATTCCTAGATGCTGAAATTCATTCTCACATGCATAGAGCTAAAAGCTGAGAAAGAACAAGGGAGGATGAAATATCTTTTCTGGCCTTTGATGATGGTTAGACTGTATCTACATCAAAAGCTCTATTTAATTGAAGTGATTATTTTCATTCTGAAAAAGAGCTCTCTCGAGTTCTTCTTGAGCAGTTTCCGAAAGTTTCTTTGTGTGAAATTCTAGTGTTATTTTTCTAGATGATAGATTAAAAAAAAATTAAAAACCCTAATCTGTTCAAGTCGACGTGTTTGACACTTAGCAGCAGTAATGCTAAACGGTAACATCTTGCAGTTTTCTTCTAATACTGGTGGTGTCTCTGGGGCAAGATTTTATTAGTGACAGCTCTCACTGAATTCAGCTCAAGCCAAACTTTCGTCTCCAAAGTAACTGTTACTCGGTTCAGAAATAAAATGATCAGGCACAAGATTTCATTTAAAGCTTTGAACATCAACGTCAAGGAATCAAAACAATTCTGTTTCAAGTTCCTGTTTCTCCAGGGTAGAAATTATTTCTGGGTTTGGGCTCTTGTCCTTGCACGCTGTCGTGCCAAATCACAGGGAGATGCTGTGGGGCTTTCTCTTCTCACTGTCCTGAGCTTCTGTCTCTGGTCTGAGCTTGGGTCTTAATTCTGATTGAGGATGGAGGAGGCCACTGCAGTGCAAAACACCCTGCCAAGGCTGCTCTGTGCTGCCTTCAATGGCAGCATTATAAGGCTGCACGAGAAGCAAAGCCTGCAAATCAAAGGTTACGTGGTGGGCAACCTTTGCTACAGAGAGAGGGTTAGACAGATTTCATGTTTTAGAAAAGACTACACGTTTTTTTGCTGTTGAAGAGCGTAAGCACTTTTGCCTGCCTTCCGCCACGAATGGAGATTATTCAATGGCTGGATTTAATGAATTCAAAATCCTTAGAAAATCACTAGAGCCAGACATCAATGTAAAATACTCCACCAGCTTTCAGTAGTGGAATATAATATTAGCTCTCCCACAATCTACTTCATGCATTTCAAAAGAATAGAGAACATTTTAAAACTAAAGAGGATAGCTTGGGCAGAAAATGATTGCCTGCCTCGGATGCTGCTCTGTAACCCTTCAGGAGCCTGAGTTATTTCTCTTGGGGCAGTAGAAACAGAAACAGATGTCTTCTTTGCAAAAATGGGAGGGGAGGGAAGAGGATATTTTATAAATAAATTCTGTTAATGTGCTGCTACCTTGCACAATCAATAGGAGCGTTGCTGCAGGGCTGATGGCTCTGAGCCCATGGAAACCCTGGTGTTGTGTGTCCCCTTTCTGCTGCTGGAGGCTGCTGAGAAGCCACCAGAGCAACCACCAATCTTCCTGCCTCTTGTGGCACGTCTGGGCTGGGAGCACTTGAGGAGGACATTTCTGAGCCATGTGGGATTCCTGCCCTGCTTAAAGCCCATCCAGCCCTTCCCCTCCCTCTGCTCCTCGCTGGGGAGAGACAGCCATAAGCATCTCTCCCAGGCAATACAGTAATACAAATAAATAATATTAATTAAGGCTCGATGGGTTTAAAAAGCTATGGAAATAGCTTCTCTCCTGCTGTTTCAGTATCTCATTTTTCCCACTCTGTCCAAACCCCTGAAGCCCAGAGGTACAAATATATATTTTAAATGAGAAGTTTGTTGAACCTCATTAAACTTAAATGCTCAATCCAGGTCTTCTGAACAAGGCTTCGCTCTGCTTTTGAGTTTACCTGATTTCATTCTTCCATCCCTAATGGAGACATACCTTTAGAAGGTGATTTTTGCAAAGGCACTGATAGACCTACAAACTACAGCTGAAAAGAAAGGCATAATTTACATACTTAAACCAAGCATCTAACTTGGGAGCTCTTCTCTGTTTATAGGCTTCATGTCTGAGCAGTTTGCTGAGATCTCTGTGAAATAAAAGACCAGCTCTTAATTTGTATTTGGTTTTTTGCTTCCCCAGTTTTTCTGAAAAGGACGAGCAGCTGAAAAGCTGCTCTGCGTTGGTATGCTGAGCAGTGGAGTCACACAAGCACCTGCAGCCATCCACGCACTGCTCCAAGAGCGCTGTATTTCTCGAGGTTTGTAGCTCTTGTCCTCCCACTCCCTAATTCATATACATAAAACTGGTGTGCTGCCACGTTCCCTCCACACAAATGCATTAGCTGATCAGGAAGCCTTCCCATTCATCTGGCTTGTCACTTGGATGAGGTGGAGGCAGGACTGACTTGTCAACTCGCGGTGAAGAGAGTGAGGGGTGGAAGACAGGATAACGCGACAGAAATGGTGTAGATATTTCTCCCCTTGGTTTTCCAAAGGAAAATATTTTCAGGTGCTGGATTCTCTCCATCCCCTTCCAAAAAGGAGAAAACCAGCAACCCAAATACTTGCCTACAACCTCCTTGCGTAACGAGTCGCAGAGTGAGGCTGCAGGAGGAAATCATGGCTAACCCCCGGCTCTGGCTCTGCTGTAGCTCCCCATCCGTGTGGGCATCTTCCTGGAATTGCGACACCTCATCCCCACTGTGCCTGGCACCGTTTCCACGGTGATTTCCAGGGCAGCCCATGCAGCAGAAGTTGTGTGGAACCCACCCGAGAGCGAGCGGTGAAGGTGCAGAGCTTTGCACCCTCTGAGTGGGCAACACCTTCCTGCTCTGCAGGCTGGTTCTGGCTGGGCTCTGGCGTGCTGCAGGTTGAGAGCCCGAACTCGCCCACACTCACACCCTCATCCCCCGTGAATTTCATAGGAACAGGGAATGGTTTGGGTTGAATGGGACCAGGGAATGGTTTGGGTTGAAAGGGACCATAAAGCTGATCTCTTTCCAACCCCCTGCCACGGGCAGGGCCACCTTCCACCAGANCCCGGCCCCGCCGATGCTCGTCGCCCTCGGAGGATGCTGAAGGCGGGGATTTGCACATCGGGACTTTGCACGCTGAGGGATTTGCACACCGGGGATTGCACATCGAGGGGTTACACACCGGGGGTTTCGCACATTGGGCTTTGCACATCGGGGGTTTGCACTTCAAGGGATTACACACCGGGGATTTTGCACATCGGGCTTTGCACACTGAGGGGTTTGAACATCGGGGGGTTGCATACCCGGGATTTGAACATACCGGGGATTTTGCACACCGAGGTTTTGCACATCGGGGGCTTCGCACACCGCGGCCGGCTGCCGTGCTTCCCCCAGCATCANCCCGCGCCCGTGCGGGGACTATGAAGCACCATGGTGTGGTGTGACCGTGGCGTCCAGATGCTGCTGACCACGGTGGGCGCCTTCGCCGCCTTCAGCCTCATGGCCATCGCCATCGGCACCGACTACTGGCTCTACTCCAGCGCCCACATCTGCAACGGCACCAACATCACGACGGACGAGGCGCAGGGGCCGCCGCGGAAGGCGCGGGGCGATCTCACGCACTCGGGGCTCTGGAGGATCTGCTGCCTCGAAGGTACCGCGGCCGCGCCGGGGATGGGGGGGCCAACTTCGCGGGGGGAGCCGGCTGAGCGCCCGGAGCTGCCGGGCTGAGCCCAGCCCCTGCCCAAACCGGGGCCGGAGCAGCCGGGCTGAGCCCAGCCCCTGCCCGAGCCGGGGCCGGAGCCGCGCCGGTGCCTCGGACACGGCCGAGGAGGAGGATGGCGTTACCGTGGCAACCGGCATCTCCGACATTGCCATGGGAACCGGCGGCGGGATGCGGAGCGCTGCCCAGGGGAGCGCTGTCCAGGGGGGAGACCTCGCTCCGCGATCGCGGCCGGGGCTTCAGGGCTTTGAGGGGCTCCTGGAGGGGTCGGGGCTTTGGGGCGCCTTGGGGCGCATCTGAGCCCTGCAGGGTTCGGGGCTGGAGCCGCCCCCGGGACTTTGGCTTCAGGGGCTTTGAGGCTCAGCCGCAGCTCTCGGGCAGGACAGCGGGAACTCCAGTTTCTCCCACTCTACCTTCAGATACAGGCACCGGGAGCCCGGGGCAAGGCGGCGTTCCCACCGCTCAGGTGGCTCAGCGCGGACTCGGGGTTACTTAATACAGCTCGAGGGTCAGGCTGAATGATATTAACAATAAAAGGATGAGTGTTTTAGCGGCTGAGCAGGGCAGCAGGGACACCCCGCTCCCCGCAGAGGCCGAACATGTGGTTCCTGCTCTGAAAAATGGGGTTGTGGAGAAGGCGCGGCGGTAATTGCCGGGACAAAGAAGCACATGGGTGTTCGGAGGGTTTGGCAGAGCAGATCGGAGAGCCCAGATGGGAAACAACATCTGTCAGCCGAGAGCGCCGAGCTCTGACCGTGGGAAACCAGCACATCCCCAGGGAAGGGGCCATGGGCACGGTAGCTCTGAAGCCCCTCACCTGCTGGGTCCATTCCCTGTGCGAGCAGCCAACAGAGCCTCGGTGATGCTGGAGGAAGGGGGAGTGTGGAGGAAAAGGGAGAGTGTGGAGGAAAGGGGAGAGTGTGGAGGAAAAGGAAGAGTGTGGAGGAAAAGGAAGAGTGTGGAGGAAAAGGGAGAGTGTGGAGGAAAGGGAGAGTGTGGAGGAAAGGAGAGTGTGGAGGAAAGGAGAGTGTGGAGGAGAGGAGAGTGTGGAGAGAAGCTGTTCACTTCTGCTGAGCTGCTCGGGGGCTCCCGGGGTGGGTACACCGGAGTCTCTCTGCCCTCAGAAATGCCCTGGGTGGCTGCCCTGCTGTGCATCCAGCTCCATGGGCACAGGGCAGCACACATGAACTTTGCCAACCTGGTTTTGTGGTTTATTCCGACTGACAGACGGCACAGCCCAGATGAGCCCAGCGCTGCTTCAGAGTCACAGCTGGGTGCAGAATGGTTTTTTCTGCCCAGAAAAGGCTGTGGCGTGGTAGGAGCACCTCATCCTCACGTCTCTTCTCATCTTCCCCTTTTGCTAACAATTTAAGGCTACAGTGTAACGTGTTTTTCTCCTAAAATGTTGGATTTGCTACCTAGTAGTAGTGTGCATACATAGAATAGAACACAGAATATTTTTGGATGATAAAGAGAGAAAGAATTACTGAAATGTGAAGGTTTATGGGTAATAACAATGCTTGGCTTTATGACTCCTGAAGGAAATCTAACTCTCGGCACGGGCTTTTATGGCACCTGGAAAACAAGGGCTTGCATCTGAGAGCTCCTGAGTTTGCTTGAGAGATGCTGAGCTTCCTCCCCCTGGACTGAATCCTGTGATCTTCACTGAGCTTGTTCTAGTGTCTCCAGCCTCCGTTTTCCGTGGAAAACAAGTTTGTTTGCATCTTGAAGGAGTTGCTGAGCTTGCTCAGCTAGTCTGGGCCTGTCATCTCCGGGAAAAATCCCTGAGCTTCCCAGTGTCAGGATTTCTGTATGGTCTCCCAGTAATATCATACATAGAAATTAAATGCAGCTTTGATTGGCACTGGTGGAATTTTTGCCTTGATTTCAGCTGGGCTGGAGGCAGAACTTTATTCAAAAGCCAAGAAGTCAGGGGAGCTGTGAGAAATGGGCAGCCCTGAAACAGTGCCCAGTAACGCGGCTCGTTCCCAGTCTCGCTCCATCACTGGGCAGCGCTGGTGGCTGCCTGAGCACTTTGCATTTGCCAGAGCATTTGCTGAAAAATTGCACCCAGGAATTGTGTGCAAGTGAAGCTTAAACCCCCATCAGCTGGTGGGATAAAAAGGCGTTTCGTGGGACCCATCTATCCAACAGCAGTGGAGCTGTTGTGCTCAAAATTCAAATGCTCGTAATCAAATTATGAAGTTACAAATTTTAAAGTTGTCAAATACGTTCTAAGAATGGACAATTTGAGAAAGCTGTCATCTGTTCACAGAGATGGGGAGCAGAGACTACATTCTCTCCTGCTTTTTCAGTATGTTCTGTTTTGTAAGATAAAATCTATAGATACATTAAAATATTCATGTTTTAAAGCATACCACGGGGCTTCGATTTCAACGTGGAAACATTCCTTGTTTCATGTAATAATAAAACCATTTCTAGAAGCTGATTTAAAACAACACTCCCTTGATCATTTCAGAGCCTCTCTCATTTGGAGTGGCCAGGTCTTTTAGTAATATCAAGATGATATTGCAACTCCAAGGAGATACATAGCAAGAAAATAATTCAGTTACAGATGCTTATATGTGATTTAATGGTCTGGCTTCAAACCTATTTTTAGAACCCTTCTTGTGTTTTGGAGTAATAATTATATAAACCTACTTAATTTATTTTAATGGTCTCAATCGCCATTTCACTCCTATGTCAAAAAGACAAATCTAAGACACAAATGTGCAGAGGCTGGAAATGCCTTAAGCAGCCTCTGCAATTGCTTTTGACAGACATAAAGCATTTCACTGGGCAAATTTCAGGTCAATTGAAATTTCCCATTAGAATGTTTCTCAACTATATCCATAAAACAACCTGAACAATCACCCATTCAGTATCTCCCATTCCAAGATGTCAAACAAAATTGTTGAAACACAATGGAAAAGAATAATCTTTGAATTGAATTATTAGGTGTTCCCCAGTGTTCTTCTGTTTTTCTTTGAAACAACATTTTACAACAGCTTTGCATTGGAATGAGAATTGGAGGGATGCAGCTTGGGGATCCAGCACATTATCCTTGTTTGGAGCTGCAGTTGTCTTGGGGATGAAATCATGTTTCAGTACTAGTAGTTGGTACTACTATGGAGCTTAGTCACTCCAGCAGCAGCGTTAATGATACATCACTCAAACTCTTGCCTGCACAATCCCAATTTTGTTCTTTTAGTGTGTTTGTCAAAGGTGGAGGTAGGAGGTTCATTGAGTGGATTTTAAATAATAGCTCTGTTTCTCCGTGGATTTTTAAAAGAAGTTATATCCAAGGTAATTGCCTTAGGTAGGAAACTCTTTAAAATAATTCCTGGTGTGGATGTGCACATAGCACAAGGGGATGTTCCTTGGCTCAGTGAGGTGGTCCAGGGGCTCCCTGGCAAAGCTGGTTTTTGGTTTTCTGGGCCCAAGACATCTACAATAACCCCAGTTCTGGCAGCTGAAGTCACCAGAGCAGGGAGTTTCTGATGGACCCCCATGCAGCCATCCACACCTGAACCCTGCACCCCAACCCACAAATTAGCAATCAGAGCAAATCAGCCCCATTTCAGGTGGCTGCTCTTCTGTCCCATGCCCACACATGAGCTGTGGGAGGTGACACTGTCAAGATGATGCAGAGCAGGGTCTTGCAAACACAGCAAGTGCTCTGTCCAATGAATAATCATTTTGTGGTCAGCCTAACCTGGGAAACAGAGATTAAAGCACCCTAAGTTCCCAGGAGCCCCTGTCCCTGTGGTAAATGTGCAGCACAGCTTTGTAAGCCTCACACAGTCTTATTCACAAGGAGGATCTGCTATTAAAATATTTGGCTAGAAAAAGAAATACGTTAAAAACGCCACTTTATCCACTGAAACTGCTTATCTTGGTGCACAATCGTGCTGAAGTTAATAGGACAGCTCACAACAGAGCGCTCTGCAGGCTCTGTGACATCAAGATAGGAAACCAAGTAATGCACTTGTAATTTAAATTTATTCAAAGAGTATTTTATTAAACACTTCAGCATATGAATCTCTTTGAACCCATTGTGTCTACTGCTTCTAGTGTTCCCTGTTTGCCATTTACCTTTCGAGTGGTGCATTTGGCCATTTAATTCACGTGGAACTGGGTGGTTGGAACATTTATAATTGGGAGGAAGTAAATCACTTATGACTCAAAAACTTGCACAAATGCACATTTGCACAATTATTTGCGAGTGTTCCAGCTTGGGTGAATGTGCACAAACACAGGAACCACAGCACCCGCATGCGCCGCTTCCATGGATACTCTGGAAAACAAAATAAAAATGCTTATCCAAATGTTTGAGGCGAGGAAATAAAGGCAGGCTGCTCTCCATCAGTACTGCAAATTCATGGCTCATCCAAAGAGAATGAATATTCTTTAGTATTCTCCCAGCACAGCTCTGAAGTCCCAGCAGCACCGCTGTTTGGAATAAACGAAGCACAAAGCGGGCTCTATATTCAAATGCTGTGGCCAAAGTTTTATTTGGTGAAGAGCAAATGTTAGATCAGTCTAACATCAGGCACGACCTGCCTTGGAGGTTGTGTCCACAGGCACGTTAAGAGATGGTTGATCTTCCCAGTGTGTCCAGGCGTGTGAGCCTCTACTCACACTGCAAATGGAGAACACACAAATGGGTGGCTCTGCTCTGCAAAACTTGCTCTGTGATGCACAGCCTATTTCTAGGACAATATATACATATTCTGTGCTCTGCTGAAGAGTGCACTCTCATCCATGAATCTTTCAAAACAAATACAAACCCATTAGAGAAGGGCTTTGCTGAGATTCAGCCCATGTCTTCATTCTTCCTCTCCATACATCCTGCTCGTGCCATCTCCGTTTCCTTGGTAAAAGATGTGCTGTTGGGAAAGTGCATGTGCCTTACTCCTTGTTTGTAAAAGCAATTCTTAGCCCTCCAGTGTCAGCATTGCCACAGTGGTTGAAGCAGTGCAGCTTTATCAGCAATTGATGGAGTGATTTTTTTTTTTAACAGCCTTTTAGGTTAATTTTTTCCAAGAGCATTCTGTTTGTTAGAGAGAGTTTCTGCATTTGGAGCTGCCCTTATGGGTGCAGAGTTCAATCCCTTTGAAATATTGTCCAAAGTATAAAATATTTTAACATACTGAGAAATGTTGTGCTGGAGGAACTGTCAGCAGAAGATGGGTTAAGGAGTTATCTCTTCTCAAATAAAATAAAATTAAAAAGGAGCCCAGATCTCCTAAATGCACCTCTTTGAACATTTGTCACTGAGGCTCTCAAATGACCGTATTGGTGTCATGATGTAATTGACTGAATATATGTCACTTTAATGAATTAATTTGCTTTTCTGAACTCGACCTACTGTACAGCCAGTAGGGAGCTATCAGGCTACATGAAGGTTTCGGGTTTTTCTCTCTCAGCGTGTCAGACGTCCCAGTGCAAAACTTGGAACCCAAAGACTTTGTGTGCATCAGCGACACTCCCCGAAGGCTGGAAACCAATGAAAGCACATTTGTAATCCAGCTGTGAAGCTCCTTCATCTGGGCAGGATGCAACGTGGAGAATATCAATCTTACCTTGGTTTCAGGATTGATCTGGGAAGGTTTCAGAAATGTTTTGTGAAGAGTCAAGGAGATGTTGGGCTGTACAAATAGGATACCTGTTGTGCTCTGGTTATTTTTCTATTTTGTGTATAATTACACTGTATATCCTAAGGATTTGACAGATGGCATTTGTGGCAGTATCTGTCAGAGCCATAGTAAGTCATCTGGGAGCTTGTGGGGACCTTTGCAGTGATGTAATGTGGTCTTTGGGCTTCTTCCAGCAGCCATTACCTTTAACTGACCTTCTGCCTTGGGCTTTTATTGCTCTCTTTAGATACTGGCAGGAGCTCGTGGCTGTTGCACCTCCTCAGGGTGAGCTGAGTCTGCTGAACCCCACCAGTGTAAACTGGTAAAACAGAACACAACAATGTGGGGGGTTTGTTCCTGTAAAATTTCAGCACAGTGATTGTTCCCCCTGTAGGTCCTGCCCTGTTCTCTGGGTCATGGTGTGTCACATCTGCTCAGGTCACACTGTCCAACCTGTAGGTCTGGTCTTCCCAGCTGCAAACCACATGAACCTCACAAAAAACTGGGCAAGAAGGGAAGTGTCTCTGGTACCTCTGTTGTGTACCCTTGGGTATCTTTCCAGAAACAGAGGAAAGGAAGAAAACGTCCAGGAAGGGAAGTTACTGCTTTCATCTCTTCTCATCTCTGATTCCTTTGAGAGGTAGGAGTACTTAGGTACCGAGTGTAATTTGAAGTCTGTTATTAACACCTCTCAGCTCCCAGATATTTAGTTGGTGTCTCTGTGGTTCGTAATTTCTGTATCCCCCAGCTGAAAATGGAGACGGAGGAGGAGGATGAATGGGCTCCTGAGTCAGGGCTTCGATAAGTTTCCTGCTTTATCTGGGGCCAGTTATTTTCTTTTTCTGCCCCTGTCTGGGAGGGCGAACTGTGCTTTCTTCCCACCCACTTTCCTCTCATTCTAATAATAAAATGGAATCGAAGATGTGGAGAAACTGGGACACAGTGATAGGGCTGCCCAGCTCAGAGCAGATGCATGAACACTACTTTAACTGGGCATGAAGCATTTTGCTTGCAACTCATGTTTTATACATGCAATATTTGGTGTTTAAACATGTCTTCCTTGAGGGGCAGGATTAAGTCTGATTCTCCACCTACGTAAATTTAACTGCTTTCTAGGAAGGCGGTGGAATTATGCCAATATGAAGCCAATGTAAGAGAAGGGATTGTAGATCTGTCCCTTCAATTGGACCTTTTCCTGCTGGTCCTTCTTTTCTGAGCCAAGACTCATCTCAGGAAATAAATCAAACTATCAAACTGAAAAACCAGTCCTGCTTCCAAACATTACTTGGTGCTTATCTTCATTTGAGGTTTCTGTTTACTGGTATTTATTATGTCGCAGACTTACGGTTCAGCATCCAAATTCTTCCCAACAGATGGCAAGGCAGGATGCACAGGAGTAGTAAAATAAACAGGATAAATGCACAACTGCCCATATGTCTGAGAGGCTGATACACATTTATGACTTTGGAACAAAAGGATGTCTTCAGTAGACAGCTCCAGTGCTCTGCAGGGCTTCGTGCTGTGTTCTGCCTGGTTCTAAAGCCTCTCACTTTCTCAGCATATTTTGATGGCTCAAATTACAATGTATTTTGTCCTCCCTCTTCCACTCCCAGAGAGTTGTTTCCTTTAGTTATTTGTCTCCACTCCCAAAGTACATCAGTTCTTTTTATCATCAACATTTCAGCATGGAGGGTGGCTCTTTCCTGAGCTGCAGCTTGCACTTTTCCTTTCACAGTGGTTGTTCTGACTCTTCTGAGGGGCACACAGTGGTGCTGGGGACCACACAGTGGTGCTGGGGACCACAGCAACATCTGAGGCTTTCTCTAGATTGAGATTTATCATAATATTAATGACAAGTGGCCTCTCTGCTCTCTCAAAATAGCAAGCCTCTGGGCAAGCTGCCTGCAGGATGGATAGCCCAGCCCAGACAGACCTTAGCTAGATTTCCCTTCAAGTCTGGGGGCATTTTTGCCAGTTGTTGCATGCTGTGAGTCAAATGCAGTGGAAGCGTTGAAGCAGTTCTTGATTTAGCCTGGCAGATAGTCCAGCCCCTCTTTCTCCTCCTTCCTGTGGCATCCTGTCATCTTAACATCTTTGTTCTCTTTCTCCTTTCACCTCTCCTCGCTGAAATGTTGGAACTTTCCTTCTGCTGAAAAGATACCTTCGAATTTAGCTTTTCAGTGACAGTGCAAGAGCCTTTCTCTCCAAAACTGGTAGATACTGCCCCAGGTAGAAATTAAAGATTTTTGATTTAGCTTCTTAACTCTCCGTGCCATCCTGCCAGTGAAAAATGTATAATTACATACTAGTGCAAAGGTATGAGTTTGGGTTCTCTTCTCTCTGCCTATTTTACTTGTTTCAGGATTCATCCAGCCTCCTGCTTACTTTACAGATAGCCCTGTAAGTTCTTCTCCAACAGAATTGAATCATTTCTTGTCAAATGTCACACATGAAGGAATAATGGGATATAAACATGCGGTCATGATAGGAAGAGACAGATGAAGGGAGAGCACGTTATGGAATTACAGTATTTCCTGTCCCAGTTGCCAAGCCCTGATACGAATTAACCTCTTTTATTGTTCCTTTTCAAGCATTCCGCCTTTTAATTGCTGTTTTGGAACTGTGCCACTTAGTTCTGCCCTTTGAATGTTTCTCACTTAGCCGGTCCCCTTAGCTTGATAATGCCAAATGTTTCAAAGATATTCAGCATCCCCTGTTTGAGTGGCAGAGGGACCCAGTTCAGGGAGGAATTACCACCCTTGTTGAGCTGCCAGAGTTTTTTTTCCAGATGAAGTTAATAACCATTTTTAAGTCATTGCCAATTCTCCACCAGGGGTTTCAGATCAGTTTTCTCCCATTTATACTTTTTAAATAATGCAATTCTGTGTGGAATTTGGATGACCGAATGTTTTCTCCTGCCCAAATATATAGCATTCAATAATGTTAGGATTGTTATTGTCTTCCTTGCATCCCAGAGGCACAGTTTATCTATTGTTGCTGCAAGGCATTAAAAAGGAACCATGACATGTTGCAATTATGACTTGAAATAGGACCTTGCCAGAGGAACATTGCCTAAATGTAATCAAATCTGAACTCTAAGTTATTGCATATACCTGTGTGAGAGCTGTGCACTCCCATCCCAGCAGGGATGGCTGAGAGCAAGCACTGGGTGATGCTGTGGTAAGATTGCCATGCTCTTGGGGTTTGTTCAAGTCCAGCCCCCAGCATTCAGCTGCCTGCAAGCAAATGAAATAACAAACTCTTAATGCTGGAAGACCTTGTGACTATTTAGGCTGAGCTTTCAAAGGTATCCAGAGATGAAAGTCGGCAATACTCCTTCGTGTATGACTCACTGATGGCAACAGTGGGCTTTAATCATCCCTGTCCAGTGGATATTCTAAATTTAAGGAAGCTATAGAAATGCTCCTTTACATACTTGCATGTATTTTAATGCAAAATTGGTTTCATTATGTGTTAGTTTGGTTTCATCCACTGATAAAAGAGCACGTTGCACTGTGTCCCATCCCATTGTTATCCACGTGGCTCACGAACAGCATTGAAGCCCTGGAATTCACTGAACAGAGCCCTGTGACTTCAGCCAATGAAGTCAATAGCTCAAAATGGATGATAATCTCTCCCTGCTGAGGGTGGGAAGGTGATTTGTGGGCAATTGTGAACTGCCAGAACTTCAGGAACTTGATTTCCAGTCCCCAGCCTCTGCTTCCTCCCTGCTTTAACATCTCCCAGCCCCACTCTGCCACCTGCCATCCTCCCTACTGACAGCAGTTTATTCTGTACAATTAGAGCCCAGGAACATTATTAATGACTTCAGCTGGGTTATATTAGGGGAACTGTCGGAAAATGTCAGTATCAAGCAGAGCTCTCCTAGACATGATAAAATATCAATTAATAAATCTGGGAGCTCAGTAACAGTTTGGAAATGGTTTGTTAAACCTGGGCTGCTAACCCTGACCAGTTGGGTCTGTCTGCTCAGCCTCCTGCCCACGGGCAGCAGGGTGCCAGTTATTTCCATTACAGCAATTTTGGGTTCACCAGTGTGCTCTTTGCAGACAGACCAACCTCTTCCAGATGGACCAGTGGGACACAAAACTGCTCAGGTCCAAAAGCTCTTCTGCATTTATGCACAAGCTGAACCCAGGCCAATGAACGTAGCAAGAGGCTGAGTTTCTTGGCTCCAGCTTGGAGCTGCTTGGATGTGCCCACCCTATGTTTGGATCAGAGCTGTCCACGTCCCCCCAGCTCTGCCCACTGTGAGAACACATTTTTGTCTGTCAACAAAAGCTTCTCCACGAGTAGTCTTTCCAAAGGCTGTGGTTTGTGACCTCTCTCCAAGCTCACGTTGCATTGAGAGCCAACCAGATTTCATTTTTTTTGAGTTACTTAGGTGTTTCCAAAAATATTTATCCAAGGCTGTGCCACTATCTCTAATCATGAGCTTGAACATCGTGTGGTTCTCCTCAGCAGACCGAAGGTTTGCTCCAGAGGGTGGGAAGTGTTTCTCCTTTGCTCTGCACATTTTGCTGTGCTCTTGTCCTTGCCTTTAGCGCTGACAAACGCAGACAGTTCCGAGGTGCTTTGGGATCCTTAAAGATGCAAGGCCTGAAATAAAGCATGTAGTATTTAGGAATGATGCTGGGGCTGTGTTCACAGCACCACGCCTCATTATCGCCGCTCCAACAATTCATTTGCAGCGTCCCGCTATGGTAGTGCTTATTAAAGTAGAATCCTCTTTATGGTTTGGTAGCAAATTAAGAGGGGGGAAAACATAGCTATCCTATTCCATCCCGTATCTTTTAAAGAGATTTACCCTCATAACTTGCTTTCTAGGGGTGTTTCCCTTGTTTTCACTTGTGGTCCCGGTCTGGTTTCTAATGACTTGCTTAGTTTCTCTTGGTAGCCAATTCCCGGTGACCTTTTCCCTCATTTTATTTTAATTTCTGCATATAAAGGGCAACGAGAGCTGGAGACAGTCCTTGGGCACAGCAGCAAAACCCCTTAGAGAGGGAAAAACAGGCCAGAAATTTTCCACCTGAATTCTAAGCCTCACCCAGGGCTTTGGCCACGCAAAGAGCCAACACTCAGCTCTGCGGGACCAGAGGAGCACTCACACACCCGAGCTGGACCAAGGGCAAGTGGCTCAGCACCAGGGCCAGCCTGGGCAGCCAGGACCTCACCATCAGCATTCCAGGCTCCAGTGCTGGATGCAGCTACTGCCACAGGTTATCCCATTTTCTGGCACGACTGCCGTGCCCCGGGAGGGCTGGGCAAGTGCTTGCAGCTGGCCAGAATATGGGCACACAGCTCCTACTGCTGATTTTATAGCGTGAATGTGCACCTGGTTTGGTGGCCAACTGGCACCGTGCTCAGCCTAAAATGCCTGTGTAAGCCCTGTATTAAAAGAGGCATAAGAATTAGCGTGTATCAAACATGTCATTAGACACGTGCCTGGTAGACATAATGTAGGATAATGAATATGATCACAAGAATAAATTAATAACTGAAAATATTTTTTATACGTGGGCACACTTAAAACAGGGTAAGAACTAAGTGACACTTGTGTCACCAGTTTATAATTAAAATGCAGTGCTTGAATGAAAATGTAAGCTTCAATTAGCCAGCACGACCCTGCTTCCGGCTTTACTTCCCACTGAAAAGCAACGATAACAAGCTCACATTTATTATCAGAGTTTTTCCTGGAGCTGTGCACTGAAACATGCTCACATCTGAGCCCTTTCACTGAAGACATTTTTTCGCTTCAGCAGTTTGGCATGCCATACAAAGGCTCTCTGATTTTTAGTGATGTTCACCTCCTCTTACATAAAAATGTTTTCTGTGCATATTATTTGGTTTTAGTTAAAGTCCAGGTGCACGGGTTACTGAAGAACCAAAGGGATGGCTCATCACAGAGCACAATGGGTAATTATTGCTGAGCTTTGCTGTATTGCACAGACAAATCCTTTCTTGGAGCTCAGCACTGTGGCTGTGAGAGAGAGAAAATACCTATGATCCAGCCCAAAGTCCTCCAAGGGTAAGAACAGATCCCCTGGTAAAAGCTTTGCCCATTTAATCTTTAACTATCTCAAGGGACAGAGCTTCACAATTTTGTTTAGAGACACTGTTTTGCATTTTAATTTCAGCAGTGGGAAGTTAATACATATATAAATTATGAGGCCTCATGTGTCCCCATTTTCATCCCAAGAGGATGTTAGGCTTTTTGTAAAATGCTTAAATAATTCTCTGGGTTTGCCCCCCCCCGATTTAAGCCAAGATTTTTGCACCATCCAAATTTTGGTGCTGCCTTGCCTGAGGATTAGGCTTGATTTCTGGAAGAGGGGGCTGGTCCTTGAGCAGACAGCTGTGTAGGCAGGAAAAACCCAGGTGCCCTGAAAAGAGCAGTTCTGGAGATGTGTGTGCTGGGAGGGCACCTGCAGCACGGACCTCCTTGGGCATTTTTGCATCCTTCAAATTGGTCCATGTGCAGAGGGGGGAACAGGAATCTGAGTCCCAAACAACAAGGATGGGCAATGGCCTTCTCAAGCAGTGCTTAGGAGGGCTGGTGAAAGGCACAGGAACCCTGACAGCCCCAAAATGTCAAGATGGAGCAGCTGAGCCTCAGAAAGTGTATTTAAGGAACATGTCCTCTCTGACGGAGATGGGACCAAATGTCCACACGAATATCTTTTGCAATGCCCCCTCCAATATTTTAAGCAATTTCTACGGGCAGAATTCTTGTGATGTAGGAGTGGATGTCAAGCCAGGATAGCTCAACTCAGAATAGATGTGTGCTCTTAGCTTTGGGTCAGGCAGTGACGTGTGGTGGCGTTAGAGCCTCCAGGAACTCTTCAAGTTGTAAAAACTACAAACCTCCTGGTTTTTCACTGGTGTTATTCCCACGGGGCAGAGTGACCTCTCCAGAAAGCCCTTCCAACAGCAGCAGCAATCTCTCTCAATAGCATTTAATAACTACCCATGGAGAAAATTACACTCTATTTAAAAGGCCAGAAAAATCATCTTCAGTTTAACTCTGCCGACTTTGGTAGAATTACACCAAAAATGAGTTCTGTCTGATATCCTTTCCTTTACTAATATTCAGTAGCTGGGCATAAAAAGCCTTTCCAAGGCAGATTAAACAAGTCCAAATGGTGAAATATTCTTTTAATTTTCTTTCACACACGTTATTTTAGGTGTAGCTTGGAACTCTGCCCTTACGAGAGGCATCCCTTTAAATATTTATACAGCATCAATATGGAGCCACCTTCATACGTTTTTAATGATATGTTCCTTTCTAAATTAACCATTAGGCAACCCTGTTCTGTAGCATTCTGGATTTTGCGCTGCATTTACGCTGCCCTTGGATTTTTGATTTTTTTTTAAATTTCACCGTGGAACAATGAAGATGTCAAGGCAAGGCCCAGGGGCACGGTGGAAGTGGAATTCTTGGAGCAACCACCGCTGTTGCCATGTGGACACGCACTCAATAGCACACTGTGCTGCTCTGCAAGCCAGGGGGATTAAATCCCAGCCCCGCTGCTGGGCCATGTCAGTTCATCCCCAGTACAATGGCAGCTCTTCATTCCTCTCATTGTACTTCCCAGGATCAGGGAGAAAAAATATGGAAGCAAAGGAGGGACAGGAAGAGACATCTCTGTTGTGAGGTTCTCCCTCCACAGCCGTGTCTGGCAGGTTTCTAGATTTTCTAGAGGCTTTTCTGGTTTTGCCTTATTCTGTGTCAGTAAGATGCTAGGGCATGCCAAGGTGAATAGGACAAAACCCAGCCCATAAACTGAGTCAAAGATCTTTCCTATTTGCTGAGCCCTGATTCAGCCTGAAAACCCCCAGATGAGTAAAAGTGTTGGTATAAGCCATGGGATTTTATAACTCTGGGATTTATGAGTCCTGTTTAATTATACCACGTTTCCATAGCAAAAGGGTTTCTGCAGGAGCTTCTCATGGCTTGTTTCCATTCTGGTTTCCCTCTCTCCTAAGGGGACCATAGGAGATGGATGCACCGTGAGATTTGGCTACATAACCAAAACTCAGCAAAGCCTCAGCAGATAAGGCAGACAGCACACACACATCCCAGGTTTGGTAGGGAGATTATTTCCTAGCAAAAAGAAGGGCCATCAGAGCTTGTCCTGTGCCCTGTTATACTGAAAGCAAGAGCTTTTTATAAAATTCCCACATGCAGCTCCGCAAGGAAGAGTTTCACCCCTTAGAGCTGAAATGCAACCTCTCCTTCTCCAAAGGGGCTTTACCCTGTCCTTGTTTTGTTAGTAAGAGCTTCAGTTAAGTCAGCAGAGATCTTGTCTGGGGATAATGGGCTCAAGGAAATACTGAAATGCAATTTCCCCGAGTTGCAGTGTTGAAGACAGGGATTGAGTCACCAGCAATGCCCTTCCAGCGCCGGAGCCGGTTCCTGCTCCACGGAATCAGCCCCAGTAAGGATGTCACTGTCTCTTCCACTGGCACATAAAGGACTTGGGAAAAAGCACAGGGGTGTTTCCCTGTCCTCCCTCCAGTGAACCAAATCTGGTAGGATTTCTCTCCAGCAGTCACTTGGTTTCTGGGTTTTTAGATGTCCTGGTAAAGGGACATTGTTTGCTCCCAACAAAAGCTGCCTGGGCTTGGCATTCCCGGCGGGTGCCTCAGGAAAAGAAGCCAGGGTTCTTCAGCAGCTGAAATCCAACCAAACGGGAAAGGCAGGGGATGGCCACGCTTAACTTGGGCTCTTTTTTGAGGCTTTTCTTTGGGTTGCAAAGGCAATTTTTTTTTCGGTGTTTGCTGCAAATATGTTTAAATTCTCTCTGTTTTGGAGGCAAGCAGTCAATGCATCTGAAGTGCATACTTGACATATGTTTCTTTTCGCATGCTGTCCTCCATTCATTTCATGCAGCAGATGCTCAGTTTACCACTTTAAATGTATTCTTATTTACTAGAAATTATTGTAGAAAATAGCTGTTTGGAACTAAACATTTCCAGCCCTTCTTTTGGGCGCAGGGAGCTCCTTTTTGCAGCTGTCCTGGGTGGCTGCATGCAGATGTTGACAGGTTAATTTGCATTTGAAGAGCTGGATGCAGTGAGCTAAGCGAGGGTTTTTCTTCCCTGCCTCTGAAGGCAGTCGCTTCAATGCTCCTTGCCAAATTTAGCCCCATTGCTACTCTTCTTAATTAACTAAAGCAACATCCAAGCTGAGTTTGGCCCATTGTTAGCTGGCCATTTATTACAGGGTTGAATTAAACCCTTTGGCCGTGTAAAAGGCTCTTATTCTGAAAATTGATTGTACAACAGTGAAACGCAAGGACAGCGCTAATTCACAGCAAGGTGGTAGGTACAAGCTGGTTTATCTGATTTCCACTGCCCTGTAGCCAAAAACTGCAAATCCAACCTGCCAGATGAGGTTTCTGGCTTACCTGACTGCTGCAGACTGCTGGGGTTTAGAAATGGTTTAGTCAAAAGGGTATCCTCATACAAAGAATTAAGTGCAGCTCGCACTGCTCAATCCCCCTTCCTGGAGAAGACTCCTGTTTTGTTGTTGTGGATTTTTTTTTCCTCTTGAAATAAGATTGTATAAAGAATTTCAGCACACAGACCCAAATTTAGACTTCAGCCCCTCCCACTGGCAAGAAGAAGGCAGAAGTCCTGATGCACAACCATGCTGTCAGCCTCTGGGAACTGTGGCTCTGGTCTTTCATGTGCCTGATCCATCCACAGCAGCTCAAAGCTCTGTTGAGCAGATACCTTTCATGCCATAGCAGAAAGAAGAGAAGAGCTGACATCCAAAGAGCTTGTCACCACCAAGGCCTGCACACTTTGCTTCTTTTCTCCCCTTTGGATGTTAGCAAAGTGGCAAGGAAAGTGGGTATTAGAGAACTGAGCTGCACCTGCAGGAACATGGGATGGCATAATGAATGTTCCTGTTTCCTTTTACACCTTCTTTCCCCCACCCTTCTGTGCCTGCCTGCTGTGGGCAGATGCTGGTCTCGCTTCCCTCCCCAGTAATCTGCATTTCAGATCCCTTTGCTGGGCATCCCCCTGGTCAAGGCTGCCGTGGGCACAAAGTTACCCACCGGAATTTATCAATTCTGATACCAATTTGTAGGTGTTATAAGGAAAACTAGTGATGTGTTGGACCCAGTCTGTGTTTTGGAGCATTCCTGGCAAAATCCTTGCTGGTCACAGTGAGGTGCAAAGCAATCCATGCCCCCAGCTGTGCACGAGTGTGGGGCTGGCACAGGGCACTTTCTTAAAGGGAAGTGTTTGCTCCAGTCCATCATTTGCATCATACATTTATTTTTTCTTGGGGTTTCTACATAAGAACTGAAGTGGAAGGGATTGGAATGGAGGATGTTGCTGTTAGACAGGCATGATTCAGGTACCCATGGAGACATGAGATCATTCCACATTGTCACCAGCACAGGAGGATAACCTTATACAAGAATAACTAAGAATAGAATATTTGACCTTCAAGATTTCCTTATCTGTAAACATTAGAACTGTATAGTGATGCAGCTCTGCTTGTCAACAACAAGAAATAAAACAAAAATAAAACTAATTTAAAACCCCTCAGTGGCAGTGGATTAAATTCATACATTTATCATTTCAGAGGTTCCCATCGTTCCTGCCTCTTTCCCTGCAAGGTTTAAATTATTACATATTTTTTTAATGTTATGTTTACTCTCCTGGGAATAGAACACAATTTACAGAAGCTCATATGGATGAAAAAACATTTTCCTTTTGCACTGTTGCTCACAGTCAACACACACAGACCTGCACCTTCCAGCTTCCCTAAACCTTGCTTCATACCATCAAATAAATTTCTGAGCTATTTAGAAATCTGGTTTTAAGTCCTTAAAAGTTGAATGTTTATTACTTGAACTTTCATTATAAGAAATATCATGAATCTCAGTGTTTGGTTCAAGGCTTTATCTGGTCCAGGTCAAGGGGCAGATTCTTCCCAACACAACTGCCAGCACTAGATTTGGAGATGTTTGCATGAGAAAAGGATCCTTAAAGGGAAGAAATGCAGGATGAGGTTCTAAGCTTGGCAAAACAGCTGGAAAGAACCTCGTGAGATGAAATCCAGTATCTGCTGCCGTACATCTCTCAGGTTTGAAACTTCGAGGCAGAGGGTCATTTTTAAGCAGAATTTTAACTTGCACATCCATGAATTATTTGTAGTGACTTGCTCAAAAATAGCGATGTGAGGCTGTGCAGTGTGCTCAGCCAGGGCTGCAGTGTGGCCAGGCAGCCTGCCCGGGCCTGGGGACACAAACCCCTCTGCACACACCTGCACCATGTGCCACCCCCTGGCACTGGGGGCTGGGGACGTGCTGTCCGTGCCCCTTGTCCCTCCCCTGGCATGGGTCAGCAAGGAATGGCCAGAGGTTGGGGTGCAGGCACCTCGCTGAGCTCTGAGCCATAGTTTGGTGGTGCCAAGAGAGGCCAAAGTGGTGTCCCCTGAGAGCAGGGGCACCTGGTGCTGTGTGACTTGGAGGCACAGCTGGGTCACAGCCTCCCGTGGCTCCTCCGGTGATGGGAACGGGTCAGACACCGTGTGTGAGATTGTGCTTGGATTCCTGATCCAAGACATTGTGTTCAGGCTCCTCATTTGCTTCACGAGGAAGTATGTGATGTGGAGGAACCAGCTCCTGGGTCCTCACTCCTGAAAGCAGTTAGGAAAAAAAATCCAAGGAAAAGCACCTCTAAAGCACATGGGGAGGGCATTGTCTGTCTCTGCTGGAACCCTGAGAGGTCCAGGGAGGTGCACCTGGTGTATCCAGCATTTGCAGGGCAGCAGGACTTGTCAGCAATGAGTGCCTGAGGCGTGTGGAGCTGCTGCAGAGAAGCACTGATGCCCCATGAGGGTACAGCTCTCCTGCTCCAGAGCTTGCAGGAGCAGGTCTGCAGAGGGGGTTTGGTGTCACCGTGCCTAAAAAGTCAAAACTCAGCCCACAAACCTCAGTGCCCCATACAGCAAATGACACTGAAGAGTCCCATGGTGAGGGACTGGCATCAGAGCTCAGGGCTGATGTTCAGGGCTGTGCTCCTCCTGAGGGACAGACCCCTCATTTATGAGTCCCCTGGCTGGTGTCTCAGCATCAGTCCCTCAATCCATCTCAGTCATCCCCTGGCACAGCTGGAGCAGCACAGTTCGAGTTAAATGGCACGGCACCCCCTCCCTCTCCAGCAGGTATTTGCTGGCCGTGACCCTGGGAATCCGGGCTGTGGAGCAGAAGTAATCTGTAGTCACTGGGCAAACTTTCCCAGGAGCTGAGTGAGGAGAGAAAGCCCTGCTGCCTGGGCAGGGCTGGGAGCAGGGAGCTGCTGGAGCAGCCTGATATTTCGGCACGACTGGGTATTTTTAGAGCCATCCTATGGTGCAGGATTTTTAACTTCCATTTCACAGCCCTTGGAGCCTGGCAAACTTTCATTAACATTTGATGCCTTGAAGTCATGCAAGGTCTGGGGGGATAGGGAGGGGAAGGAGGAAAAAGAAATACACCTTTTTGGAATGGGTAGTTTGCAAAGTTGCTGGGAAGCTTAGGAAAAGCCTCCAATCCTTCCTTTTCTGTAGCAGGTCGTTTTAAAGTACCCAAACCATTCAGCAAACATAGCATGAATTCCAAACCATGGTTGGGTGGAAGAGTCTCACTTAATTAACTTTATATGTGAAATACCCAGAGTCTCTTTGGCCTCTTTGGTCTCTTTGGGAGATTGAAGCACTTTTCAAACAGAAAGCTCCCCACCTTACAAGGATTATGTCTCTCTCCTTTGCCCATTATTAGACAAGTTCGCTAATACAGGGCTCTTTGAGCCATAAATCCCCAAATTATTTATAAGCCATCCTGGAGAGGAGAACATGGGCCACGGAGCAGGTGAAGGATTTGCTCCCAGTTCCCACTGCACTCGCTGCCTTTTCTGCTCAGCACAAAGTGAGGCTTTTCTACCCAAATTCATAACTGGTGAAAACAGTTCTTCCCTGGCTACCAGGCTGACTTTCAGCTCGAAAAGAAATTCACAGAAACTCTATTTCCCCCCTCTAAATATACACACATAAACACAAACACACGGCGTCTCTTCGCACACAGCCGTGGTTTTTCATGGCTGAGTAGGAAGAAGAGATGTATTTTTGTCTCCTTGGCAAAAATCTATTGGCAGCACACCACCGAGTTGTAAAGGTGGAGTAAGTACCAGAGCGTGGCCCTGGGAAATGGGTTTGGGGGAGCTGCCCTTTGGCTGCCCTTGCCCATCTGCCAGGGATGCTGCCCTGGAGGGGCAAACCCCAGCCAGCCCATACAGGCTCCTGGGGAGGAAGAGGGGGTTGCAATACCTGTTAATGAGGAGCTGGCAGCTCTGCATCGTGCCAGGTGGGGTGTCTGAAGGGGACAGGAGCTGTAAGTCTCCCCCTGTGTGTGGCAGCATTCCCAGGCAGTCAGAAATGCTGCCTGTCCCCTCGGCTGGGCATCTCTCAGGAGCTCTGGCCAAGGTGGTGACAAACTGGTGCTCCCCTGCTTTCTAAAGCAATAGAGTCCCCAAGATGCTGTTACACAAGGGCAGGGTGAAAGGTGAAGGGCTGAGAGGGAAAGGGCTGTGAGGGGGTCAGTGGCACAAGAGCCATCACAACCAGGCACAGAGGACCTGCCTTTTGACTTCCCAGCAAAAGGAAATGCCTGGTTTGTCTCTTCCCAGCCCCTTCCATGCCATCCTAGGACAGCAAAAAGCAATGAGCATTCCTGGTGACAGTGGCAGATGTGCCCAGAGCTGGGGAGGGCTGGGACTCTCAGCTACATTATTTCAATCAAATTCTGAGATCCCAGATTGGATTGCTCAGAGCTCCCAGCACCATTTCCCTTCCCCAGCGCAGGTAGAGACATTTCGTAGTAAAATGCAATTCGGAAATACCGAAAGTAAACTCAGAAACCTCGCCAATAAAATATTTATGCATCTGTGCTTTAGTGTTTTGTAATTTTGCATGATATGTTTTGCTTTTCAAGACTGACTAGATTAAGGCCCTTCTGATTCATTAAATACATTTTCCCAAATGCTGTTTCTACAAATGTTGTTGGGCTGTTGTGTTTGGTTGTATTTATTAGCTGGTGTAACAAGGAAGTTACGTCTTCCATAAACCTGAGAGGAACCTGCTTAAATGTGTTGCTCTGAATCTCAGCAGAGAAGAAAACAGTTCTCATGAATAATTAAAGCTTAAAGAGGTCATGCTGGTATTGCAGCCTCATTTTTATTTGTCACTGCTTAGTTTGCATTAGGAAATAGGAAGTTTCAGGTGCAGGAGCCAAATGGAATCTCTCCCCAATGTGTTCATTTAAACAGGTCTATTTGGGAGCTGTCTCTGGGTTTATGTATTAGGCCATTTGTTAGCTGTAGTAATTTAAATCAATCTTGGGAATTAGAAGTTTAAGGGTTTTAATTTTCACCAGGCAGTGGCTGTGCATCCCCTCACCTTCTGCCAGCAGTATGAGCACCAACTCAGGCCAGGCAGGGCTGGGATAGAATGGGGCAGAGCTGAGATGGGATGCAGGCAGGGCTGAGATGCAGGCAGGGCTGGGATGGGATGGCGCAGAGCTGGGATGGGATGGGGCAGAGCTGGGATGGGATGCAGGCAGGACTTGGGATGTAATGGGGCAGAGCTAGGATGCAGGCAGGGCTGGGATGGGATGCAGGCAGGGCTGAGATGCAGGCAGGGCTGCTCAGAGAAGACCCAGGTCACCATCTGGTGCCCATCTCCACAGGCACCACCAATCTGCCAAGCTCCTGCTCTCCTCCCAAGCCCCCTCCTCCTCTCTAGTCACCCACTGCCCACTCTTCCCATCTCCTCCTCAGCTCTCTCCCCCTTCCCACTTTCTTCCAAGCTTCTTTTCCTCCTCCCCTGTGAACCACCTCCCATTTCTCCCCACTCTGACCCAAAGTGCTCCTTTTTCTCCTCTTTCTTTACGTGGCTCTCTGCCCTGCTCCATGAGGGTGCAGCACCTTTTGGATTGCTGCTGGGAATCGTGAATGACCAACTCAGTAATAGCCCTAATTCCAGCTAAAATCCTACATATTGCCTTTACATTTTCTTCCAGGCTATATTACCATTGCAAAATACTTTTGTTCCTTTCTCTTTTTTTCCCCCACTGGAACCTATTCTGTTTATCCAGCAACTTTTTCCCAAGGTTAGCCCTGAGTATTCAAGCAGACAACACGAGGAGCACTAATCTCTCCTGGTGGAGTGCCTTTCCCACTATCAAACCATGCAGATGATTATTGAAACCTTTGCCTTGCATTTCCCAAACCCAGCCATCAGCAGGGTTTGGCAGCTACACCCCTTTTCCCTAACCTTTAAATTCCCTGTTGTCATCTGCCTTGGTTCTGTCCCGCATCACTGATTGTGCATGATCAATCTCTAGAGGTTTTGCTTCTATGTATAACTCAACAAGCTGGCAGAGGAACGAGGAAGACTCGTTTCTGTGCTCCAAAATGGATGTGGATCCAACTCAAGGTCACTGCATCACAAAGACAGACATATTGCAACATTGCCTTCAATTAAGGTGACTTATGGAGTGAAATTTCCCCATTGGTTCTTCAGTGGGCAACTCTTTTTCTGAATGTCATCATCTTATGGTGAATCTCCATGGATTGAAGAGACATGGAATCATTACAAGATTCCAGGAGCATCCAAATATCCTGATATTCCTAATCAATTCACTAGCAAGATCCTATGTCACTACTTTCCAGCGTAACCCTAACTTTTTTTTCTAAAAAAAGGCTTTGCAGTGCATGAATGAGGCAAAAGAAAGTTTGCAAAGCAAGAGTTCAGCTCTAGACATCAGATGATCACTCATTTAATGCAGAGAGGTAATTACCAAGTACCTTGAAAGCTTCTGCTGCACCAAGAGACCTTGCAGGAGTATCAATAATACAAGCCATTCTTCTCCTGACTAGATCTGGAGGGTTTTTCCATGACATCCTGTGCCTGTTACCCAAATCATCCCCAAGGATTACCCAGGTCCTCATTCTGGAGAGCTGTTTCTGAAATTTTAGGCTGCTGTAAGCCAGCTGCAAACCTTGCCTGTTGTGAAATGAAAATGTTTCAGGAAATGGAAAAAAAGTGGCAGTTTAGGAGGGTCTAAAAGTAGAAATTTAAGAATGAGGAGGCAATAGCTCAAGGCTGCACATGTATGAAAGCTGAAGTGGCAGAAGACACAGCATTGCACGTTGCACTGGGCATGTTCTTCTAGTTAAAGAAACACCCCAGAGGTGACCATGACAGTGTCTCAGATTATAAACTCAGTAAGGACTCTGAGGAGGCAGGAATGTCCACTTCCCTCCATTCCCTCCCCCAGGTGGTGACAAGCCTTGGTACAGGCTGTACAGACATGCTGTGATCGTGAAAGGTGAAACCATCAGGCCCTGGTTGCTCACCATGTTAATGAGGGAGAAGTGATGACTTACTGAAGGAAGGGAAACCATATGGATAAACACCAAACTATCCCTTAAGGGAAACTTGATTCCAATTGTGCCAATGCAGGGGGAAAAAATGCACCGTTTGACAATGTGAAAGCAACCAGGATTTGTCATTTTGCAGCATATGAACACACTTCATCAGGCAGAACCATGGGCTGTTCTCAAACTGCATCCGGCACAATTTGGCATTTCAGCCCTCTCATAATGACTGATGGACTGGCAGCAACCCACCTGCATGAGCAGCCTTTGTATGGGCAATCTATGTCAAGGTCAAGAATACTGGGGGGAGGAATGGATTTTGGTCCAAATCAAGTTCTGCCCAAATCCTGGTTAGCATACAGGCTCCAACAATTTATTCCCACACTGAGGTGTTGAACTGTGATGGCCACGGTGTAGTTACAGTTGTGAATAACGAGTCAGTCTCCCACATATTGTGCCAAAAGCACTCCCAGCTACTAAAGTACCTCTTTAAATTAAGGCATTTTGGGCCAGAGTGTAAGTAAGACCTGGAAACTCATTGGAAAATGCCTTTCAGTTCAAAGCTCTGATGGATGAAGATGCTCACCTAAGAAGCCAACACCAGCTCCTCAAGTGTTAGACTAATTTTAGCTGGGGTGGAAAAGCCAGCTGCAGAATCTAATGGAGGTTTCTATCCAAGCTCCAAATTCCTCTTAAAAGGATGAGGAGGATTAAATCAGCCACGCAGAAACAGCCTTGGCAAAGAGGCAGCAGAGCAAAGGATGGAAATGAGTGGTGAGACAAACTTCTGGGCTGGGGGGATAAAGGACTGTGGCATGAGATGCAGGACGAGCCGAGGTGTGAAGGCAGAACACAGCGAGTGTGGGCTGTGGGGGGAGGGAGAAAAGCAGACACAGAGAAGTGAGTTAGCAACCCCACGACAACTAGAAATGTTGACAGGTTCTTGGGACTGAGCCAGGCATGGGAATGCTCAGTGTGGCAGGGCTTTGTCTCTGACTTGAAAATGCTCCTCAAACAGCATCACCAATGTTGCCCCCAAACAATCACATCATACCCTGGCTGAGGAATTGCCCCTCTTTCCCCATGAGATGATTTGCAGAACACAAACTGAACATCAAGGCTGGGAGCACACCAGTCTTTCTCCCTAGAAAGAGTCATTCCCTCAACGAGCTCCATAAAAAGGAGCAACAAAAAAGACAGAGAACCCCCTGAAGTTTCCCCCACTTTGCCATCCAAGCAGCAGCATGAGGGGATGTGGTTAATAAGGAGCTAATTGCCAGTGGAAGAGCATGAGCAATGCAGGGAGAGGCTGCTGGGGCTGCCTGAGCATCGTGGGGTAACACTGCACACTGCATTGTTTGCCCAAGGAGAGGCAGCTGGAAGGGACTGGAGCATCACTGAATAACCTCAGTCATGAATTCTGGGGCCAAAATGCTGGTTTAGGAGTCAAACATTTGAAGAAAATGGAAATGAAGTAGCACAAAACAACATATAACACACAATTGTCGTCTCCTCTGCCACTGTCCTGCTTTCCCCAATACCATTGGTATTCAGTGTGGTAGCACAAGGACACTTAGTGCTTTTGGCAGCAGTTTTGTAATGACTGAAGAGAATTCAAAGGACAGCAGCCAGACACTGTGATGTGTTTTATTAGCTCCCAGATGTGCAGGTGAGGTGAATCTTTGGGAAATGAGTTCTGCTGCCACGGGTTTTCTAACATCACTCAAGGTCTCCAAATCTTATAATGGGACAAAGGGCTGTCACAGAATTTGAAAGTCATCTTTGGCAAAGCATTATCTCTGCATCTGCTCATTTCTTACTCAGAAATACAAGTAACACAACATCTTTGATGATATTTGGCCAACTGCAGACAGGAGGTCAGCTGCTGAGCATGGATATTTCCACATGAATTATATCTGACTGAGCCTCTGTAGGCGTTTCCTGGGATGTCTTCTGCTGTCGGTGATGCAGAATCTGGAGATGCTTCACCAGGCTGTAGAAAACAGTGTTTGAGTGTTATGTGCTGGATTGCAGCATGTCAAAATAATATTGCTCAGAGTAAAATTGTTCTTACAAGAATTAGAAGCCACGCCCCAACAGCAGAGATGTCCCATCCTGGAAGTGTCCAAGGCCAGGTTGGATGGGGCTTGGAGCAACCTGGGCTAGTGGAAGGTATCCCTGCCCATGGCAGGGGGGTTGGAAGGTGATGAGCTTTAAGATTTCTTCCAAACCATTCTGTTATTCTATGAATAGTGGAATTCTTTACTGCCTAAGCAAGATACATCTTCTGCTGTGTGGCAAACTTTGGGAAACTGTGAGGATCCAGTGGCACCTCAAGAAGATCAGCTAAGGCATCACATCTGGGCCAGAGGAAACTGAAGAATGTTAGAAAAGGGGTGGTTGTGACACAAAGGTCAACCTGCCCGGGTAGGAACCTCACCAGTCGCTCTTTGGGGCAGTGGAGATGGGGCTTGGGCAATGCCAGAGCTCCACCACAGTTTGAGACCACTGGGGAAAAAGCACTGCAAGGAACAGAGCAGGAGAGCCTTCATTCTGTGGGAATGGGCTGAAGAAGGAGCTGGGAGCAGCCTGTGCTTCCACCAGAGAGGGTTTGATATGGAGCAGCCCCAAGGAGAGGCTGCAGACAGCGAAAAGCACTCAGCTCAAACACTGCCACAGTGCAGGCAAGCTGGGGAGAGCAGATTCTGATATTCCAAACACTGGAGAGCGGTGGCAGAAGACAGCCCCTTCTGTCCCAGAGAGTCTGCCATAAACACGAGAGGGAGCATTGACTGCCACGGGAAGGCAGGAGAAGTGGAGCGAGGGGAATGGTGGGACCGAGCCCGGCAAGCGACAGGATAAACTGAGCCGTGTTCCCGGAGCAAACGTGCTCCTGCCAGCCTGGAGGGGACGGGGAGCACTAAGAATAAAGGCCGGGGGAGAGCAGCACACCAGCCATCCCCTGCCAACCCCAGCTCATTTGCAAGTGCGTGGGCAGCAGCAGCTGCTCCAGCATCTCCTCCAGCATCGCTGCCACCAGGGCAGCCCCAGCCCTGCTCAGGTGTTGGACACACCAGGAAGGTCTTCTGAGCTTGAAAACCTTAAAGAGGAGCAAAATGAAGCCGGCAGCAAAAGCAACTGGTCGTTCTTCACCTGACACTGGGTGCTGGGAAGCTCTGAGAAGCAGAGAGGGAGGGCTGGGGAAAGGGGAAATTCATGTCACAGCAGAAGATAAGAAAATAAGAGACTCGAGGAGGAGTTTTGCTTTGCCCACCAGACAATTGAAAATAGATCAAAAGAAGAACCCAAAGGGTTTGTTAAAGATGACAGCTCCTAAGGAAGAAAGTGGGGCAAATTTCATACATTTCAACGTTTTGAAATCATTTTCTTCTTGCCCGGGAAGCAGATGGGGAGCAAACAAAGGGAGAAGACCAGATTCTGATATCATTGTTGCTGGGTGAGACAGATTTGAGTCCACTGCAGTGCAATCAGAATCTGGCCCATCAGTAGGCAGTTCTGCTCCCTGTGCTGAGAAACAAGTGAGATCTGAGTTAGGGGATGAAAGACAGAGAAAGAAGGAAAGGGCTTCTATAAGGGTAATAAAAGATTCATTGTTTCACTGTCTCAACACCTGTAGAGAAACATGGATAAGACTCAGGATAAATTCCCTGTAAAGACTCGGCTGAGCTGAATTTGTTTTGGTCTGACCATGATGGGCAGCTCGTGCTGGCCAGCTGGGTTATGGCACTGTATTCCCATCCCACAGTCATGGGAATGAACCTCTAGCCTTTATAGGTCCTGAGCATTTTCTGAAAGCAAGCCCAAGCCTGGCAAAAGTATGACAATAACCCCAGGTACAAGCAGTGCTCTTCATCAAATTCATCTTTGGAATGAAACAAAAATACAGATTGTCGTATGGACAAATTTCCTGGACTGGCAGGACGCCGGGGGTGTCAGACAGAATCTGTCTCAAAAACAGCCTGGGCTTTGAAGTTTCCAGCTCTCACAACAGCCAAACTTTTTTCAAAGGCAGACACCCAATAAATGTGTGTTTAACCTCCTGAGGCTTCTTCCTCTGCTGGCTCCATCCTCCACAGCAGCAATGTGGTGTAGCTAATTCACATGAGGTGTGTTTTGCACATGACCTGCATCAATAGTTCATGATTTCTTTTATAATGACAGCATTAAACATCCTCAGGCAGAAGCTCATGGGATCTGTGCTCATTCGAGTAACTTAAGGACAAGCTTGTGAAACTCTCAGCAAACAGCAGGAGACAAATAATCAAACTCAGGACATTTTAACATGGAAAGTGCCAAGTGACAGGAAAATATCTAAGGCTGTTCCTTGTGGTGTGAGTGGAGAGATCAGGACTAGCATAGCCCCTGTGTGACCATCAGCAACACAAAGCAGGTTTTGAAAGCAAAAGGAGGTGCATCCCCCAATCCTCTTCTCAAGGGTTGTTTTACAACAAGAGGAAGGAGAAGAAAGTGAACTCAGCAGCTGTGAGTGCTGTGGTGTCAGCCCAGTGAGACAGGGGAGCTGTACTGGTGGAAAATCAAAGAAATGAACACAGTGCACAGGGAGAGATTTTTGTGGAGAGGAACATTTTTTGGCATGTCTGATCTCCTTTGCTCACTATTGCTCAAATCACACAGCAAAGGGCTTCAGAACTTGTCAGTACAGAAATCTTCCTAAGGAGAAAAACACACAACTGTGCCTGCTCTGCCCTGGCAGAGTCCAGCACTGAGACCCCGTCACTCACTATAAATAGAGGCTCTCCACTGATGTCCCAGGCAGGTGTAAAGCCCTGGCATTAAGGACACCCAGCCCCACTCGGATGGACAGAGTGTTCAGGCAACTCCTGTTGCAACAGCCCCACCCTGCACGTCACGCTTGGCCCGTGGTCTGTGATGTTATCTGTCAGTCAGCCTTCCCTGTGCTGATAGATTCAGAAAACTTGTCATTTAAACATCCAGATATTCCTGTTTTGCAGGAAATCAGGCTGACAGTCAGCTCTGGAACTGAGGCACAGCGTTTAATCACAGAATAGATGCAACAAGCAGAACCCATCGGTCCGAATCTCCCCTGGTATCTTGCTAATTGCCTTATTTTTAATATACAGTCAGCTCCTTGCAACTCGCATTCCCTGTGTCCTCAAGCACTTGCTGTCAAGTGAGCTTGAAAATAATTTCATTCCATGTCTTCAAGCCATCCCAGCAGACCCACGAAAGAAATGAGCTGGTTCGTGGGCTTGTGGGTGGGTGTGGGGTGTGTTACCTGCCCGCAGGTGAGTGCTGTGGCCACGTGGAGCTGGCACAGCCCTCGCTCCATCTGAAACTCCCTCGGGAGAAGCCCCTGAGGAGCTCTATTAATAGTGTGCCCCAAGAATCTGGAGCTGCTCCCGTCTTAAAGGACAGCAGAGCACGGATGGGACGGGAGGATCTTGGTGTGTGGAGGTTTCAGGGTTAGGGCAGGGAGAAAACAGAAGTCCAGCCTGCCCTGGCAAATATTGCCAGACATTTAAGCACTCCATCTTCCAGTGCTGATCTGTGCAAACACTTCCAGGGCATCGGGGAATGTTGTCATTGATAAGCAGTGACCACAGGAAATGGCTGTTTCCAAGGCATGGCTGATGGAATGGATGATATTGGATCATATTCCATGATCCAATGGGCCACAAAGCTAAAAAGCATTTGCATTCAATCTCAGTCCCCACAAATAAAACCCCAGTGACCAATCTGCAGTGGTACAGGCAGGATTAGGGAAGGATTATTTGAGAAAGAGCAAGGAGATGGTAGTATGTCATCAGAATTTGGGATCACTACTTTGATTTGCTGTTGAAAACTCCATGTATTTTGGGATCTCAAACCCCAAAACAAAGCTTAATCTTCAATTAGGCACTACAGTTCCCTCCCTTATCACATTATCTGAGTACATCACACTCTAATTAGAGTTGTCTGAACAACACTTAGTGAGATTGGGAAGTACTAACCTTGCCAGAGAAGCCCTCGAACACAAAGTAGAACCAAGTTCAGAAACACTCTTTAGTTTTCAAATGCCAGCTAAGAATGCTGCAGGCAGTGGGGAAAAAGTGTTCTTACTCCATCAACAACAGTTCAGAAAATTCGCTTCTTCATTTTCATTAGCCCAGACCCTGTTATTAATATGAGGTAAAAAATGCATTATAGTATTTGTATTTCTAAAAACATCATTTAAAATATATCAATAATCATTCAGAGAAAGAAGGAATACTTATGGCATCTCAGTGGATATTATATCTAACTCTCAAGAGGTATCCACAAGTGCTTCTCAATATTTCAGTATCTGTTAGGCAGTGATTGCAGTTTATTTCTCTCTCTCTGGTGGGTACAGCAGTAGGAGTTAAATATTCCATCTTCCTCTCCCAAGGATGTAAGGGACTGTGTCCCCACACTCAAGCAGAGAAGAAGATCTCTCTCCCACTTCACATGCTGTGGGAAATGGCTTTGTGTGCCTCACTGAGGGTGGCCCCATGGCCACGTTGGTCTGCACATCCTTCAGGGCAGCTGCTGTGGAGCCTTTGGGAAGAGCTTCAAGCAGCTCAGCCCTTGGGCAGATGCTGCAGAATGGTTGTTACTGAGTTTAACTGAGGCCTTTCCTTTTTTGCCACCTCTATTTCATTACTTTTATTTTTTTTCTGCATTGCTTTACATGCCAGGGCATGGAGATGGGTATTCCAGCAAATCCCCCTTTTGCTTTGGTTTTATTTTTCATGTTTAAGTACAAGTCAGACTCTGCTGTTGCGCTTTTAGAGCCGAGCAATTCTTCAGCAGCTTTCTCCAGCTAGATTTAATTTCTCCCAAATCTGAGTTTCAAAGCCCATCATTATGAAAAAGGGTATTGTTACTTTTCCTAGCAAGCCTTTGTTCCTTTGTGGGTTGAAAGAGCCCTCAATACCCTGTAGATCACCAGAGTTCCTGGTAGCAACTTCAAACCTCCCTGAGAGTTTAAGAAGCTGCTGCTGAGTTATGTGGCACCTGTGAAGTTTTTATGGAAAAAAGTGATCCAGTCTGCTGCTGTTATTGGCCCTCAAACAGCACAGACACTAGAGAGGACCCTGAACCAGTATCTGTGCTCTGAACCACATCACCAATATTGGGAAGAATATTTTGGGTTCCTAGGCTTTGATATGGGTCTGAAATTCACAGTCATTTGCTATTTCCATAAAAATTTGGCTAGAGTGGCCAATCCCAGTATTCCCAATAGCTGGAAATATAATAGAACTCTCAAGCTCATCCAGAATTTTTTTTGGAGGCTAATTATCCCCTTTTCACCTCTGCTAGTCTTGCTGATACTCTGTCATGTGAAAGGCTCCAAATATAATCACCAGGAAACGATGGTCTCATCCCTCCTGTCCTGCTGGGCCATTCCAGCCCTGCAGTGGAAGGAGCTGCTCGTGGCTGTCCCTGCCTGCACCAAAGCTGTGGCAGCTCAGAGACCTGGGTTACCTCTGCCTTTGTATCATCCCTGGAGAAATTCAACCCACTGCTTTAAGAGTTACTGGAGAATTGTGGCATGGTTTGGGTTGGAAGGGACTTTAAAGCTCAGAGCTTTAAAGCTCCCATGGGCAGGGACACCTTCCACCAGCCCAGGTTGCTCCAAGCCCCATCCAACCTGGCCTTGGGCACTTCCAAGGATGGGGCAGCCACAGCTTCTCTGGCCAACCTGTGCCAGGCCTGCCCACCCTCACAGGGAAGGATTTCCTCCTAAAACCCAGTCTAGCCCTGCCCACTGGCAGTTTAGGAAGCACACAGAGCACGGCACCTACAGACAGAGAAGTACATACAGACTGAGATGGCCCCACGAGCTATCTCAGTCTGCATGAGATGTGTGTGTCTGTATGAGATGTCATATACACACATGAGCACAGTCATTGAAAAGCCAATTTCCCCAGAAAATTAGGCTGGGAAGCTTATTTAGATTTTTTTTTATTAATGAATAAAGAGGATAAAAGTCATGCTCTGAATGTATTTCCTGTAAATTTGCTCACCATAGTGGAGAGACTCAATGAAATGACCAGCCAGTCCCAGAGGCCCTGTAACGCTGGGAGTGATTTAATTTCATTGTGTGAACTGCCATAAAAATAAGCCCTGGGATCTTTAAAATCTGAATTTTGGATTGCCTTGCCAGAGAGCCATCAGGAGAAGAGAGCTTCTGATGGCAAGCAGAGGGATGCACGGGCAAACATGCTGAGCAGGAGCAGTCCCAGCTGAAGTGCTCCCTCCACCTGGCAGCCAGGACAGGTGTGGCACTTCCAGATGTGACATGAGCCACTTCCAGCCTGTTCCCAGCCTTTGAAGTGCTGTGCAGAGAAAGCCTGAGCTGTTCCTGCAATTAGAGACGAGACATCATTTTCAGGAAGAATTAAATGCGCTGTAGTAGCAAACCTGCAGTTGACACTCACAGGGTGCAATTTAAATCCTCTGGATTAGTAATTCTTTTGAGATCTTTGTAATCATTGGTAATAGGTAGTGAAATAAATCCCCATTTATATCCTACAGACTGCAGCTGTGCTTCTGTTAAAGTAGTATTAACTGATGGGTTTTAAATCCTCCTGCCAGCTTGAGCTGTAAGCAGCACAACTCCTGTGCAGGGATAACTCATCCTGGGTGATGTGTGTTCCTGGGCACGGACACACTGGTTAATGAATAATGAAAGCAGCAAGGCAGAAGCACAGCTCAGGGCTCACTCCTGCAGGAAGATCCCTGGGGAGAGGTCCTTGTGGGGCTCCCTGTGCCACGGGTGACCCAACTGCGGCTGGGACTTTGGATAAACCACGATGGCAAATAACACAAGGAGCTCATGTGAAGTTTTGCCAAGGTGGGCAAAGAGCTGGCTTGTTCAGCTGAGGGAGGGGTTTGTGTGGTCGGCTCTGGCATTGTCCCCCCAGGTGCCAGGAGTGCACACCGTGCCCTCACTTGCTGCACAGGCTCCCAGTCAACCCAGCAAATACGCCATTAAAAGCTGAGCCAATCTTGAGGGGGACATACAGGTTTAAATTGCAGCAGGAAGAGATTTATGGACTTGTTTTCCCGGCCTGGAGAGTAATTGAAGAGGCCTCAGACAGTTCAGCCTTTACCAGCTCTGATGAGGGAGGTCAGCACTTCACTGGGCTGAGATGGGAGGGATGGTGGGTGTGGGATTGGCACTGGGCAATCCCTAGCCATGGGGCAGGGACCCCCAGTGACAGTCCCTCTGGGAACAAAAAGAAGCTTTGCAAACTCAGTATGCTTGTTAGATAAGCACAGTGCTGATGAAGTAAAGAATTAGGGATTAAAAAAGCTCAAGGGAACAATATTAGTGGTTGAAGAACAGAGCCCAGGAGTCCTGGCTCTCCCTTCCTTCAGCTGCGCTCCAGCCCAAGCTGCCCAAAATCCAGCCCTTTAGAGATGGTTTCCTGATAACTTAATAAGGTGCATTCCCCTGGTTCTGTTCCTTATGGGGTTTGTTTGCTTTGTTTTCCTTCAGGAATCTACAAAGGACATTGTTTCCGAATCAACCACTTCCCTGAAGACAACGACTATGACCATGACAGCTCAGAGTACCTTCTCCGTAAGTGAACACTGATAGAGTGGCCACAGACACTTCCCTGGCCTTCTCTTCTCTAGAGAGCAAAGCAAGAATTACTCATTGCAAGAGACTGGCCCAAACTGGGTGGCACACAGCAGTGGTGGCACTCAGCAGTGGTGGCACACAGCAGTGGTGGCACATGTCCAGTTCACGCTGCAGTTGACACAACCATCACCCTCATTTCATAGAATCATTGAATCATAGAATCACGGAATGGTTTAGGTTGGGAGGGACCTTAAAGATCATCTCGTTCCAACCCTCCTGCCATGGGATTTCAAGGGTTTTCTGGAGGGTTTTCTTCAGCCAAGGGAACACTCATGATTTTGGTGCCTATTGTCTGAATACCATATGGCAAATTTTCAAATGAAAACTACAGCTATCATTCCCGCATTGGCAAGGATCTTTTACAGAGGGAGTATTTATCTGGTTAGTGTATCAAAACAGGTTTGAGGAGTGGGTTCCAGCCCATTAGGAAGCTTTTCCTAATGCTTAAACCCAACCCTTATGCAAGCCTCATCCTTTGCAGCTGCTGAGCCGCCTCCCCCTGCAGTGAAATTACTGCATTGTAGGAAGGAAGCTGAAATTTCTGCAGCTGACAGCAAAATCCCAGCATGAACATGGGCTGTGGCTTCCCTGCCTGGCCAGCCAGCCCTGCTGCTCTGTGCTGGCATGTAACCCCCCCAGAAGTGATTTCATCCACCAATCTGGGGCTGGAAATGAGGGCAATGTTTTTGTCTCCTCCGAATGACCATTCCCTCAGCTGGTGGGAAGTCTTGGAACACGAATGTGCAACCTCATGAACCCTGCAGTTGGAGTTGGATTCCCCTTCCCCAGAGGACTCCTTGCCTTGTTGTTCCTTCTGAACAAAAGAGCTGAGTAGCCAAGCTGAAAGCAGTGCCCTTTGCCAGGGGCAGAACTGCAGCTCACAAGGTGTTGGGAAGTCAGGGAGCGGTGAATAACGCTGCTGGCAAGGTGAAATCTCCTCAATTACACTATTAATTTCCTGAAACACCACTTAGAGAACCACTCTGCCCTTCTGTTCACTTCTGGGCAACAACTTCTGGTTGCTAAGACATGAAAAAAAAAAATCTCCAAAAAGTTCACTTTCCCAGAAAACACATGTTTTTTTTCCTCTTTGCTCTTGTCAATTCAGATCAGTCATAGGGCCGGGTGACACGATTTCGGAGCTCAGGCTAAGGCAGAGTGTGAGCACAGCTGCATTTATCTGCCATACAAAGCCTTGAAACTAATGTTAAATTGATGCCAAGTCAGCTTTAGGAAACAAACATCATTAGTAAAAGGACTGTAAAGGAAAGAGGAATTAAGTAGCATCTTGATAAAAGCACATTATGCCTCTTTTATATGGAGAAAAGTGAGAACTGGGAAAAACAGCTCCACGGTAAGACATGAGCTCGCTAAATTGCTGTAAGTGTGCTTGTGACGGGTGTTCCTAAAAGCTGTTTTCAGAAGTGACTAAGTACAGATCTTAAAAACAAGTTGGTCCAACCCTTGATGTCTCCTGCAGAATCAGTCTCGGGGGCTCCCCCGCAGGGCAGAGCTCCCCCTCTCTGCACAGGGACAAGGCTCCTCAGCTGTATCTGGCCCCAGAACTGCAGCCTCCTGTGCATACAGTTGATTTAGAGATTACTGAGAAGTTACGTGTCTCAATCCAGAGGAGATGAGCTCATACCTGTGTGTAATGGGGACCGAGTCATTGTCTAAGACAGGAGGGGATTTGCATCCTGTTTCAAAGCAGATGCTGAAAGAGTTCCCATCCCATTCTTGCCCCCTGCAACACCTTTGCAGTCTGCTGGCTCCACACCACGCTCCACTCTTTCCAGCCGTTTCTTGGGTGTTGGGGCTAATCCTTATTCTTGCAGCTTGGCTTAGGCAAAGGCACCAACACAGTGTGCATCCCGTGCTCCTGAGAGAGCTGCTGAAAGGCTGCTCCACATTCACCAGTCTGACACAGGCTCCAGAGAGATGCAAACATCACAGTGCCAGTAGGATCGAGCCCTGGTTCAAAACCCTGTGGAAATCAGTGAAAAAATGACAGATTTCAGGAGACCTTGGCCCGGGGCGTGGGTAGGAGCAGGAGTTTGGATTTTGCCCTTCGGTATTCAAGCTGCTCCCTGCAGAACCACAGGGGTGACAGCACAGTGACAACTGGCACATGCAAAGGAGCTCCAGCCAGACCCTTCCTATGGAACCTTCCCTGGGGCAATACATGCCAATCTGTGTCTAAAAAATCCCCCCTTGTCCTGCCTGTGCAGGAGTGGCAGATGCCCCACAGAGGGCAGTCCCTGGGCTGTGGCTGCATCACCCAGCAGTGTCCCTGTGCTCCTGCCTCCCTCCTCTCCTGCCTCCCTCCCTCCCACACTTCTTTGGGCACACCAAAGCCAACCTGCTCCCATCCAGCCTCGAATGAGGCTCAGGCTCCTCTCCCTTTGCAGGATTTCAGCCCTTCTGATCCTCACTGGGCATGAGGGGATGTCAGGGCTCTGCTGCTGAGAGGAGAGGGACTGGGCATCCCATTTTAGGGGCATTTCCACATTTCCATGTCCTTCTTCCCTGGGTGCCACAGCATCCCCTGTCAGATGAGAAGCCTGAGCAGAGCCAGGGCTCGCAGCCCATGGGGAGGAGCAGCAGCTCCACCGAAGGAGGTGTCACCACACATAGCCGAGCACAAGGGGCAATGCAACCCGACAGGACGGTAAACAAGGCGGGGGAAAAGCAAGGGAGAAAGCAAAAGCCACATTGCCTTAATGTTTTTTGATGTGCTGTCATTTTATTCCCAGTATCAGGAGACATATGTAAATTCTACATGGTACCTACGAGCTTCCTTTGAAATTTCCAAGCAGAGAGCACATATTGTAGGAAAAAATATCCTGTAGAGTTCTACAGGAAGAGAGCACTGTGTGTTTTGTTTCTCTTCACATTAATTACCTACCATAGGAAAATTATCTCTGGAGATCATTGCTACAAGTAGAACAACCCACCCCCCTATATTTGGCATGTCTGGCAAGTTCCTTGCAATGATATCAGTGAAACATTTTGGGAAAGCTCCTTGATGTAATTGAATTCATTATAAGTAGCATGGCCATCAAACATAGGAAGATTTTAAGCCATTGCTGCCTTTAGCCAGAGCACTGAGAGACAGACAGTGATTTGGGGTGCCTTAATGTCCAGCAGCAGAGACTGACTTTGAGTCTTTTTCTAATTACTGACTCTAAAAGCTGACCCAAAAGCTGAAGTGCTGTTGCTCTGTACCACAGGGGTGGGGATGCAGGACAGGAGAGCAGGTTCTCACCTCTCAACAGGCTTTGATCAGAGACCTTTCCCCCACGTCACTAGAATTTGCCAGTCCTTGCAAGACACTGTGAGCAGCAACTCCCCCGCCTGCACCGGGTTCAGATGCCATAGAAAATGCCCCCTCTGGGTGCTGCCACTTGGGGAAGGGATGGGCTTTTCTCACTGTTGCAGATCCATACAGGCACAATCTTCCCAGGCAGGGCCTGTCTCTTTGGGTCTGTGTTTGCACCATCCTCAGCAGGGCTGGGCCATGCAGGGCACACAGGGCATGGCTGGTGCCAAACACCCAGCCCTGCCCCTCTCGTGGCAGTGGGAGCTGTGCCACCACTCACCAGGGAATCGTCAGGAAGCGACTCACTGAGCCGGGAATGCCACGGCCATCAGCAGGAAAATGAGAAGGCATCAGCTGGAACATCTGGCCGTTTCTCCTCGGGAAATGGGCACTGCTCTCCATGCGTGCCAGCCAGGGATGGCACCCAGGAGAGTCCAGATGGCGTTTTCTCCTCTCCCAGCACTCAGCCCTGGGCTGCTCGTGTCCTCCCAGTCTGCTCTGGGGTTTCCATCCTAACCTCCCCTCTCCTTGGGCATCCCCATGCCCTGGCACCCCTCTCCTTGCCAGGGCTTCCCCCCCTGTGCCCTCACCTTTCCACAGTTCCCAGCTTTGGGATGATCCTGTTTCCCACAGCACTTTATCTCCCCTTCTCTGCAAAGAATCCTCTCTCTGCAGCAATATAACTCGATTCCTCACTCTGCCTTTCAGGAACCCCTGCCAGCTTCTGCCCCTTTGGTATTTACAATACAGACATCTCTTTTCTCAGGCTTGTTTATTTTTTCGCAGCCCTTTTGTTCCCTCCCTGCCGCTTCCCTGTCGATTGCTGCTCGCTCTCGTTGTGACCCGACTTTGAAAGCTGGCTTGAAGTGGTGTTCTAATATTTTTGGGGAGGATTTTATAGCCCGTGCTGGTGAATGGACTGAAGCATACAGAATTTTAAATGGCTCCACTTTGCTGCCAGAAAACTAAACACAAAACATCTGAGACGCACTTGTTAAAATTTCGTCCGTAGAAATCCAAAAGCTTTCAAGGTCCTTAATATCCAACAAAAAGGAAAAAGGGTTTTATTAGCTGTGCCTGCTGGCAGCATGGGTGCTGCCAACCTCAGGAGCTGGGATTTGCTCACCTTGCACATGGAAGGAGAAGCAGATCCGTCTGCTCCAGCCGTCCCAAACGTCGTAGGGTTCATTGCCAGCTCATGAATTTTTCACAGCTGCTCCCTGCGTGATGCTGGGTCTTGCTGTCACTTACCTCATGCTTTGCCAGAAATATTCTGCACATGGTGGCATCAGATAATGTTGATGAAGCTGGACTTCCTAGGAGAAAGCTCAAGAGATGAAAGCTACGCAGTTGAGAGTCTGCACCACACCGGCCACCTACCCAGGGGCTCAGCTCCCACAAACCTGCTCAGGAATGCAGAATCAGTGATGACTCCAGAAAAAGAAAATTAGATAGTAGGGAAAGTTTTTTCACTGGAAGGATTGTAAAGCAGTGGAACAGCTGCCTGGGGAAGTGGTGGAGTCACCACCCCTGGAAGTGTTCAAACAAAACGTGTGGAAATGGCACTTGAGGATGTGGTTATGGGGTGAACCTGGTGGAGGTCTGGGTTGATGGTTGGACTTGATGGTTGTCCAGCCTGAACAATTCTGTGATTCTATAATACATTTCCCTAAATGATTCTCTGAAAAGACAGGGATTTTGAAGCTCTGTTACCTCCACCCTTGCACCCAAGGAGGCATCTGAAATGCTCACTGTCTGTCTTGCTTCCCACCTGTGTCCCCGTAGGCATTGTCCGTGCCTCCAGCGTGTTCCCCATCCTAAGCACAATTTTGCTGTTGCTGGGAGGACTCTGTGTCGGAGCAGGAAGGATTTACAACAGCAAAAACAACATTATTCTCAGCGCTGGGATTCTCTTTGTTGCAGCAGGTACGTCCTCCTTAAACTGAGTCCTTAAGAAGGGCTGCCTTTTTCAATGGAAAAAGTCATTGCCAGTTCTTTCCCTGCACCCCTTGGCTGGATCGAGGGCATTGACAACATCACACCAGGCAAATTTCCTAACACAAAATTTTATTCTTGAAGCCCTAAAATAAGTATGTTCTAGAAAAGCTTTCAGTTTTCCTGAAAAAGGAAGTGAAATTCAGTAACAAGCATGTTTTACACTATTTAAAATGTATTAAGCATTAGATGAATCAGGCACCTCTTCCACCTGAGGCCTTTTTCTTATTCTTAATATGATGGCAGAAAACATTCACCTCTGATAGGTGAGCCAGTTTTTCACTCTAGAAACATCTGAGAGAGTCAGCCCCATTGTTAATAGCTTTCCCTGAAGCCTGGATTAAACATGCTGCATTTAGATGAAAATTCAGCAAGGTGGAAGAGAACTTATCTTGATCAAGGTGAACAGCCATAGCCCTGAGCTCCAAATGTATTTTCATCATTATTCTGAATGTTAGAATCCCACTAACAATATCACCGGGCTCCCATGTGCTGCTTCCTTCCCACCGTGGCAATGAGGAGATGGGAAAAAATCCTGCTGAATATTTTGGGATCCATGTGAGGGCACGTGGCCCAGATGTGGATCTATTGTTTGTTTTTTGAGAATAAATGAAACCTTGAGATAAGTGAAAGAGTAAATAAATGCAATCAAATTTCCTGGTCACAATCTTTGAACCATTCAGGTCCAGAAAAGTAACAGGGCTTGAATTTGAGCTTCCCAGCCACATAACCACTGATTTATGTTTTTCTTCCTCTAGGTTTAAGTAATATCATAGGGATCATTGTCTACATATCAAGCAATGCAGGTGACCCGAGTGACAAGCGAGATGAGGACAAAAAGAACCATTACAACTATGGTTGGTCTTTTTATTTTGGAGCCTTGTCTTTTATTGTGGCCGAAACCATAGGTGTTCTGGCTGTGAACATTTATATTGAGAAGAACAAAGAGCTGAGGTTTAAGACCAAGAGGGAATTCCTTAAGACTTCTTCCAGTTCTCCTTATGCCAGGATGCCAAGTTACAGGTACAGGAGGCGGAGGTCCAGATCCAGCTCTCGGTCCACGGAGCCTTCCCCATCCAGAGACATTTCCCCGGTTGGCATGAAGATAGCGAGCACCATCCCCATGAACGAGATCTCCATGTACACCCTTTCCAGGGAGCCTTTGAAGGTCACGACGGCCGCCAGCTACAACGCAGACCAGGAAGCCAGTTTTCTGCAGGTTCACAACTTCCTCCAGAAGGAGTTTAAGGAAGGACTCCACGTCAACATGGTCAACAGGAGGACGACGCCTGTTTGAAGTACCTCCCCTCCTCACGCTTTTTGAAGAAATATCAGAGCAGAATGGATCTGTCATGAGAGAGAAGGAGCGATGTTAAAATACCCTCTCACCTCTTTAAATGTGGCATGTGTTGAGGTAGCAAGTGGAGATCCTGTGGACCAACATAAAGATATTACACGCTCGTAGCTTTTTCTGAAGCTATTTGGAGTTTGTTTCTTTCCGTTCTTGGAGTCACGAGATGAGGGCAGTTCATGTTCCTGCACTTTTGTAGTGTGTACACAGTCTTGGAGAAACTGCAAAGGACTGGCCACCAGTGTGTTTTAAAGGATTACAGAGAAAATTGTATAACCTTGTTTTTTTCTTTTCTAATATTGAGATCCCTTAATACAAACTTGCAAATATAATTTATAATCAAGCCCAAGGATGACTTTGAACTACTCATCGAGTGAGCCACTTTCCTTTGACACAGCGTAAACTTTGCCTCTTTCAGAAAAAAAAAAAAAAAGGGAAAAAAAATGAAAAAAAAAAAAGAAAATATTTTTGAAGGCAACGCTTTCTAAAACTGACCTGTGCCACTGAAACCGTAGAGCACCCGTGTGCTGAGCATTATGGACTCCCTGAGGGGGTGGAGAGGGAGCCCCCATTCCTGGGTGCCCGGCACCCCTCGGGGCGACGCAGCTCGAGGAGAAGAGGGTTGGGTGCGTCTTGAAAAAACCCCTCCGAAGGGACACGGTTCAAGCAGGTGGGACTTGAGCATATTTGCAAATCTCATTTCTTGCCTAACGTTTCGAAAACTTGAATTGTCATCTCGACGAGCCCTAGTGCCTGATCCGGCGCGGTGCTGAGTGCTGTGTGTCAGGAGCCCCCAGAGCCGCTCCCGGCGAGGCGCAGAGCGGAGCGGGGTGGCCGGTTCCCTGCGACTGCATCCCCGAGCCCCTTCCTGCTTCACAAGTGCAACACTAACTGAGAACCTGCTCCTGGAAACCTGCGAGACAAGGAGAGCCGAACGGGCAACGCTTCCCGCAGCTGACGACGACTTTGTATTTTTTAAAAACAGAACAAACGAACGGAAAAAAAAACCCACGCAAAACGATCACCGTTTATGAGATATTTATTAAACTCTTTTTATTATGAATAAGTGCCGCATGGTGCAAGGTATAGTTGCTTTTAGGTGGAAAACGATGGTTCGACCTGATTTAATTTATTTTGTAACGATGCATCTACTTACGTGCAGAGAGCCCGCAGCAAACTCTATGCATCACGTAAGGAGAGAACTAATTTGTACCCTTTGCTTCTGTATGTTTCTAAAAGAGTCTGAAATATTATTTTTTTTTCTTATAAATTCCTGCTTTCATTTTTTTACTCTTAGGCTTGGATCTCAAAGCTCGAGGGCCTGACTCAAAGGTAATTTAACTCAATAGTACTCACGCTGATTTGAGTGACCACTCGACCAAGCCATACGAGAATGAGGTGCCCAGTTCCCCTCAGGTGAATTAGATGCAGTGAGAGAGGAGCATCTAATTCCCAGAGATTCCTTTGAACATGCCCATCATCTTTGCCCAGAAGACTAGAGAAGGTGGTGACAAGGAAAAACAAATCATGATTTGGAAAGCTTGGCTCACTGCTGGTGGGAGATCTCAGCCAAACTCTTAAAACCTCTTTAGTCTTAATTTATGGCCGTGACTCGGTGGTGGTTTGGATACGAGGCTTTCAGCTGGTGGAACCAAGTCCTCCAGGGAAATCCCGGAGAAGCTGCCTTAACACCCCAAAAAGCAAGTTGAACCCCCTCTCCCCCAGATAAACCCCGCTTAAGCCTCTCTCCTTGCAAGAACCAAGACACAATTCCCAATTCTAAGCGAAAGTCTTCCCCCAGTCGCTGTTCAGCTCTGCTGGGCCCTCAGCCTGGCAGAGCCACATTGTTATGTTGGCAGAGGTGGGTTGGAGCCTTCATCCCTGCTCATTAAGAGTTTCCATTCAGGTTAAAACTCTGCTGGGATCCTTTTTTCAAACCTCTGAACTCTGAGAGCTAAAGCGAATGGAGCGATGGGAACGATTTAAAAGTAGAAAATGTTGTGCTACTTTCTGTATCAACACACTATGGAGAAAGATGTTACACAAGCTTTTTAAAACAAAATTCAAACAGAGGCAGACAAGAAAACTTTTTTACCTACTTTTCGGCTAGGACAACATAAAAGAGTTCTAAAATTATTAAAGTTCTTGATGAAAGGTTTTTTTTACAAGAATCTTTATGCTTTCAAACAATAAATTATTTCCTACTTTTTGAGACTTCGTAATATTAAAATACTTTGATTAGCTATGATAGAAGTAGAAGTTTGCAATGAAAAAAAAACAACCTTCTGTCTCATTAGTGTGTCATACTAAGTGCTAATTAATTTACATCTAATTATAGTCGATGTATTTTTCAAGTGCAATTTCCCAGAACTATTTGTTTCCCACTGTGTTAATAAACTAATAGTTAGAACTAAGTCCTCATCCGTGTTTACTGTAATTAAGAAGACAACCATTCCCTTTAAACCAGGAGTTAGATATAGGCTGTTTCTCTGAACTCATGTCCCTTGAACTGGAAGTTGACAGTGTGAGGTTTGCTCCACGCCTTGGTTTTGTTCTTTTAGTTGTCATTCTCCAGTGAATGTGCTTCCACCACCATCCCATTCCAGCCAAAGCCCAAGGTTTTCCTTCAGCCCAGGTCAGACCTGCAGAGGCACATGAAGTGGTTTTACGTCACACTGGCAAAAAAAAAACTGTCTTGCTGAGCAGTTTTGGGGTGTTGGTCTTTGGCAGAGCCTCCTGCCTCGGGGCAGGGCTGGTTTTGGTGGCTCCACGAGTGTGATGCCCTGTCTTGGGCATCACATGGAGCATCTGCTCCTTCTCCAGCAGGAACCTTGGGAAAAAGGAGCTGGAGCTGGGATGCTCAGGGGGTCTGGGCAGGGAGCAAAGGCAGGGGACAAAACAGGGACCAGAGCTCTTGTCCTGTGGGAGAACAGGGGCTGCCAGTGAAAACTCACATACCTGCAGTGCAGCAAATTGGTCAACCAAAGCAAAAAAACCCATTCATTTGACAATCCCCATTAAAAAAAATCCTCAGAAATTCAGTCCTTTCAATGGCAAGACTTTGATTCCAACACAACTGAAAATCTGCAGCACTGCTGCCCATGAACAGTCTGGCTCCATGGCTGATCTATCTGAACAGGGTTAGATTGTGCTCAGACTTTGAAACCGCTCAGTGATAGTTTAAAAAAAAAATAAAAAATCATCTGTTCTTCCACATCTCTCTGGTTTCCCTGGACAGCATCGAACAAACGAGCCCCATTTCTCAGCAAGGCCTGCAGATCTCACAGAACCATATCATTAACAACAGTCTCTCTTTGGGTAGATAACACTGTAAGAGCAGAACTGGAAAAAATGCTGTTGGATCAGATTTGATTTTCTAAGAAACAAAGTTTCAGGTGTACCATCAGCTCTCTCTTCCTCGTTTCTCATCCACAATAGGAGTAAAAGGAGAAATCACTTCAGCTGCCCAGACATCTAACAATAAACTATTTTTCTATTTCCTTTTCTCTCTGTATGGATCACATATCCACAAGGGCTAATATATCACGTCCCTTGAGGCTACATTTCTGTCTGCAGTTCTAAAGTGTTATTTCCACTGTGCTTCAGTTCTACTGGTATAATCACAACCATGTATAATGTACTTAATCCTTACTTTTTAAATAAACCATTTTAAATGTATTTGGGTTTGTGTGGAGAAAGGTATATAGATTTTTGATTTCCAAATTCTCTGAGCTGAGATTTCTGAGTTTACCTTTCCATGTTTCTCCCTGTTTCATTGCAGCTGGCCATGTTACTGGGAGCCAATTTATCAGAGGAGATAGCACTATTCTTGTGGTCCCACAGACCACAAAATCTCCAAGATAAGCTATCTTCACAATATTTCCAGCTATTTGGGTTGGGAGCTAAGAAAAACCCTTTAATTTCCAGCTCCATTGCCCAGTTTGAGCCTGGTGTGGTGGCCAGAAACCACTACAAACCATCAAGAAAAACAACCCAGTGTCTTCTGAGTGCTCACCCCGAGCCTGTGCTCTCCTCCACCTGGGGTTTCATGTGAGCTCACCTCAGAGCATCCTCCTCTCCCTGCTCTTGCCCATGTTGCCTAAAAGAAGCCCAACCCCTCGTGCTGTAGGTCCCCACAGCTTTGCTCTGATCACCACCCCAAAATCCCAGTGGGACGAGCAGTGCCCAGCTCAGGGCAGCAGCTCAGCAGCCTCTCCCCTCTGCCAGGCATCCCAAACCATCCCTGCACACACACAGTATTTCTTCCTCAAATCCTTCTTTTAACTTCACCTCCCAGCCCCTCAGCCTCCACACTGCCTCCAAAGATGAGCAGTGTGATGAATTGGCACGTCTGGAGGGAGGCAGAGGATTCATCTTTTCAAATGCCTCTGGCACACCGTGCTGAGGCCCTTTAAAGCCCAAGCCCAAAGCTGGTTCCCTTGAACTGAAATAAATAAAGGGTTTTCTCCCATTGCTGAGCAAGTGGCCCCAGGAGCTGGGGCTGCCCTGCTCTGAGTGGGGCAGTATGGAAAAGTGGTGGGGTTTGAGGTGGGGGAAGCAAAGACAGAGTCCTTAAGGCTTTGGGAAGTGGGAAAACAGTCCAGCAAGGAGGATGGGGCATTGCCTTGGAATGAGCAGAGTAACAGGCGTGGGCGGTGCCGAAAATAAAAGGGACTGGAGAGGCTGTGCACCTGTCTGTGGTGTGGCTCAGCTTACAGCCCCGAGCGCTGCCCAGCACGGCACCCCCGCGGTATTTTGGGACGAGGCAGCTTGGGTCACTCCATGGCGGGATGGACACCCTGCCTGCACCCCGTGGGGTGCCATGGACAGCTCTGGGGGGCTCTGTTTAAAAATAAAACACCCCACCGAGACACACACACATTTCACTCTTGCCTTCAGGGCCGGCAGGATTTCAGCCCCAGCACGGGGGAGATTTTGGAGGCTGCTGTGGGTCGTATTCCCAGGAACTGGCCATGCAGAGCCAATCACGATCCCAGTGGTCTCCCCACACTGGGGCAACTCAGGCTCAGAATTACTGAGGAGCCCCCATTGGAGAAAAGCTGGCTGCTGAACTCACATTTGATCCAGGAGCAGACCAGGTGCCATCTGAACTCCCATTTGAACTGAGAGCAGATCAGGTGCCATCTCCCCTCCCTGGGTTATTCTCCCCTGGGAAGGCTCTTCTGTAGGACATCGTCCTGCAAGCAGGGAACCACGGAATGGGGTTAGTCTGGTTGTGGTAAATAGTGAGGCTGGTCTGGAAGAACTACAGAAGAGTGCACGTGTTGGGGAGCAGAGCCAAGGCACCACCTCTGCCAGGGAAGAACAACACAATAATTGGGCTTCAGGCACCTCCTTTGGCATTTTCTCCAGCAGAGAAACAGAATTTTGTCCCTCACTCACTGCTGCTAAAGTGCAACTGATTACAACCCCCCTGCTTCCCACCAGGTCCTCATTAATAGCCTGCTTCTATTTCATGTGATCTTGATTCTCAAATGTGAATTCTTGTCAGCTGACACAGGGAGACTGTCCCCTTTGCTCCTTCAGAAATCTTTGTGGTTCTGCCTTTGCCAGGTGCCCACCTGCCCCACGGAACCCCCGAGGCACCAGGGGAGGCACCTCATCTCCACGCTGGGACACAAGTTCCCAGGCTGGGGGCAGAGGAGTTTTTTGGCTCTCCCCATGGTGCTGCTCACCAAACACCTGCCAGCAGCCCCCAAAAACATATGGAGCCTGTGCAGGGAGGAGGCGGCGGCAGCGCCCTCACACTGGGGCTGCAGCATCTCGTGTAGCCAGCCCACAGAGCCCGTGGGGACCAATAAAAAACATTTCTTTTCCCATGGACTGGCGGCTCTAGGCAAGTTTTTGAGGGCTGGGGGCAAGGTCTGACCTCAGCTGCAGGAATATGGGCTTTCAGTCTCCAGGGAAGCCACTGCTGCCCATGTTGGGGCTCATTGAAGCCCATTGACACTCCCAGCTCCACTCGGCAGGAGGGGAGGATGAATTTTTGCCTTTTGATTTCACTTCAGTTGTTTCGTGGAAATTAGGAAATTCAAACCAAAACCAAACCCACAGAACTTACCCAGATTGAAGGACCTAAATGAGAACAAAAAGCGTGATTCTTGCCAGCACTGGAAGAGACACAAAGACCAACACCAATGAAAAAATTAATGATTTCCCACCCCTGCAGTCCTTGTAGGTTGCAATTAGTCTAAAGCAGGATCATTAGCACTTGCTTCCTCAGCCACCAGGACCTCGCTTTGTGCCCACATTTGCAAACACACATTCACTTCCCTCTGCTCCACCTGTGGAGTTTGTAGCATCAAGGAGGAGAAGTCGGGATGCAGCTCCCGAGATCGACTGATGTCTGGTGAAATTTAACAAGAGCCTACTTCAAAGGAAAAGGCATTACATCTTTAATGCACTCCTCTTCTGGTTTAAAGCCTGCTCCCTTTAGGCTCTTCCACTTTCATGAGAACTCTTGGTTCTGGTTTAGCTGTAATCCTCTAATATCTCTGCCAGCCCCAACACGGACGTGCCTGTGGTCTCTGACCCCTGCCTTGCTCCACGTCCCCACTGCCCTCCCTGGTCCCTGGCCCTTCCCCTCCAATTTTCACCATATACCTTCACTCCTCCCCCTGGTTCCCACATCTCCAGAAGGAATGGGACACCCAGGTTCAGACCAGCCCTCCTTTTCCCCACGGGTGTCTAAGCCAGCCCTGTCACACCTCAAGCAGAGTAACATTAACCCCTTTAAGCCTTATTTCAATTACAGTCATTTTGGATCAGCACTTTTTAACTTACTCTTTACTTTCTCTCCTTTCCCACGCTCTCCTCATACCTCAACTCCCTATTCCACAGTGTCCTCATCAATTTGAGCTGACACCTCTGCACCTTTATTTTGACATCAAACTGGGGTGTTAATAAAGCAGGACTGGAGTAGCTCTGACATTATCTTGACACAATGATATTTGCAGCTTTCCACTGGCATTTTTTTAACCATTCTTTTAACATTCAGGTACTGTCACCCTCCTCCGTTTGACATCACAATTGTAATGTCACCTCCACAGTGGCCTCTGCATTGACATTATCATCCAATTAGCTGTACAATCAGCTGGAATATCAAAGGGAAGCAGAGAAGCTGGCCCCAGCAATCTGGGCTCCTGGAATTCAGTTCTGGAGGAAGGAAACCATGTGTTGGGTGGCTGCTGGAGTTACAGTGGGCACTGAGGGGAACCTGGTTGTTGTGAAAGCAAGGAATACTCAGGAGGTTTTGCACTAGAAAGAATAGAAAAGAAAAAAGAAATAGAAAACGACAAAAACCCCAAACAAGCAAACAAACCAAAATAAAACAAAAAAAAAACAACAAACAAAGAGCATAAAAGACACGACTACAAACTAAGACACAACTAAGAATAGTTCAGGCTAATTTAAAATAATTGTAACCAAAAAATAAAATCCAAGCCATTATAATAAAAGCAAACAACAAAACAAACAGGCTGGCTTATTTAGCCCCTTTGTGCCGCAGTTTGGGCTCTGGAGGGACAGCCAGCCCCGCTCCCCGTGCAGATCCCGGGGCTCTTCCCCTGGCCCGGCTCTGTTATAAACACAGATGTTTCCATAACCTCTCCGCCCGGCTAATGGCCCCATTAATGCCTATTTCTGGGCATGCCGCGGGCGCGGCGCTCGCAGCCCCGAGCGGAGCGGCGGCCGCGCCGTGGGAACCCAAGCGGTGCCGAAAGCTGAGCCGTGCTGGGGCAGTGCCGGGGCAGGGGCTGGCAGAGCCCCCGGCTGACAGAGCCCAGCAGCTGCCAGCAGTGACATTTCCCAGCGCTCACACGCGCCGGGGCTCGGGGATGGACGGCAGCAAACCGCTCAAGGTGCGACTGGCGTTCTCCGTCATCCTGGTGGGCATCTCGCTGCTCTTCGCGGCCGTGGTCACCGACCACTGGGCAGTGCTCAGCCCCAGGGTGGAGGAGTACAACGCCACCTGCGAGGCGGCGCATTTCGGGCTCTGGAGGCTCTGCACCAAGCGCATTTATGTGCAGGGGCACGGTCCCAAGGAGAAGGGCTGCGGGCCCATCAGCCTGCCAGGAGGTACGTGAGCACCCACCCTGCATGGCACAGAGCTCCGTGCCAGGCTTTCTGCTTAGGAGGACGTGGCAGAAGGAAAAGAGGCTCCGTGTCCCACAGTGTTTGGCTGGGAATGGTGCTGGACGGGGCGGTTTTGGTGCTGGCCAACAAACTCACCTCGCTGCCATCCCTCGTGCTGGGTTGCCTTGCATGTCTGTTTGTGACCATATTTGAGTCTCCCGTGCAGCAGAGACAGTGGCGGGGAGAAGGGGAGGAGGATCGGGCACGGTGGGAATCACAAAGGGAAATTGGGACCGAGGGAATTTTGTTGAAGCCCAGCCAAGGGTCCTGCAGCACCCGGGCACGCTGACAGCAGCGGGCAGGAGAGAGGATTTATGGGCCCACCACACACAGCTGGATCTTTGGGGTTTCCAGATCCATGTAATCATGGATCACGCCTGCTCATGGTGGGCACTGAGTTACCCCTGAGCTATTCCAACAGCAGCCCTTCCTCGGGGCAGGGAGGAAGAGGGACCCGCTGTATGGTTCGCCAGCTTCCAGAACAAAAAGTCATTAACTGAGTTTGCATCAGTTTCTCAAGGACTTCCAGAGACTCCTCACCTCTCCCTGGAGGCACCTGCTCCCACACACGTCTCCACCACGGGCACCTCCATCCCAAGGGATGGGGAGGGCAGCGGGCACAGCAGCTTTCCGGGAAGGCTGTTCCATTGCCATGGCTAAAGGAGCTCATTATGGTTTTGCTGATTGCCAAGTCAGCAACATTCGCGCCGTTTGCACTAATACCCTCCCTCTGTGACTGAGCCACGCTGCTTTTTTAGAAGGCTGCTAGGGGACTGGATGCTTTCCAGAACAGAAATATAACAGGATTGCCTTCGTGTTAGACTCGCTGCTTGAAATGAAATATATGTTAACACATATTTGAAAATTTCCTGTGAAAAATCTTCCTGCCTGGGTTGACTATATATTCCCTGGATTACTGCAATTCTTTATCTCTTTGGTCCAAATTACGTGTTGTGGAGAGAGGAGCTCAGCCTCAGCATGGGGATCTGCCTCTAACCAAACTTGGGAGTGTGTCATCCGTATGCTTAATGTCTCTCACGAAGGTACTTACGTGCCTGGAAACATATTCCTTGCTCTGCGCCTTTCCTCACTCACGGAGAACTCCCACAAAAGGAAAAACAACAGAAATCGGTGGATAAACAGCAAAATTGCACAACTGTGGGGTAAATATAAAACTCATAAATATCCAGCTGTCTGCACAAAGCAGATCCGCAGGCAGGGCACAGGAAAGCAGCCACTATCTTTGACAGACATCAGCATGTGCTTGCACAGACATTGAATCACATCCCAGCGCCGCATTCCGCCAGGCACGGAATAACTGGGGATGATGGAGGGGCTGAGCTGCCCGCCCCACACCAGAGCTGCCTCTCCAGTTTGTGAAGATATTTGGGGGTTTGGGGGATGTTCTGCGCCATGCTCACTTTTCAGAGGGTGGAATTCGTGCTACAATTAGGACTGAAATATCTTTCTCCTTGTTTTCCTGGGGCGAGGAGCGGAGCAGGGGAGGGGGAGCTGGGGCTGCTGAGCGATGCTGTGGCCACACGGCCCGTGTTAGATTGATTTCACACTTCTGGGAAGGGATGTCAGCAGGGAAACACCAGGGTTGGGCAACCTGCAGCGGCCGAGAAAATGTGAATGAACAAACATGCAGTAAAAGAGCAGATGTGGGCACTGCTTTTCCTGAAAATCATGAGCCGATATAACCAGACATTACTGCCAGGACTGGGAAAGAAGCATCAGAATTTATCACTGAATTAATAACCATTTACCAGTCGCTCCCTGTGGAGGAAATGGATGGCATGATTAACGTTATTTATTAGGCTTTGAGCTCAGCACAGCGCAGAGTGGGGAGGATCACTTGGCTTGCAGTCCACAAAGCAGGGCTGTGATTTAGGCAGAGCTTTAAAATTTTACAGCGCCTTTCCGAGAGTGTTGACAAATTGAAAAGGGTTCAGCATCCTGCTGTAACAAATAAAAAGATCAGGCTGTTAAAACCAGGCAAATTCAGATTAATACTGAGACATTTTTAGCTGTGGTCGGTGGCCACGGAGGCATTTTATTACCAGCTGTAAACGGAGTTCAGTGTCACTGCCCATAACTCCAGGCCTGTGTTGCCCTGCAAGGTGGGCTCCAGTGCCCTGGGCACCAGTAGGGATGCTCAGCAGCTTAAATTGGTCCCTGTGAATGCAGGAACCTGAGTGCAGGCACCTGGAGAGGAAAAGTGCTCGAGCAAATGGGCTCTCAGCAGGGCTGTGTCGTTGCCCATGTCTGCACAAGAGACTCACTCAGCCAGACAGGTGTGAAATTCAGCTACGTGGAGAGATCATCTCCAAAACTCCCTGAGTGCCAAAGGCCTTGTTGGCCAGGTCAGAGCCCAAGGCTTGACCCCTTCCACCACTCTAACACCTCCTGTAATCGCAGCAACAAGTCCTGTCTCCCAGGCTTAAAACAAGTGGAAACCTCACACTCCAATCCAGGACTTTGGAACCATCTACTCTGCCACAAACCTCCACACGCTGTGCCCCTCTCAGGTTCAAGAGCAAGGTGGGCTCCAGCCCCTTCCCAGCCTGTCACTCCAGTGCTCATGGGGGACAGCTGCCACCTGAAGCTCCACATGGCCCGGATATCTCATGGTCTTTCCACCCTTTCTTCCCCCAAAAAGCCTCCAAAATGCAGCCCCCCAAGGTTCAACCACAGTCCATTGGGATTGCACTTCTGAATCCCATGACTGCATCCAAGAGAGGTTGGAGAGGAAAGAGAAATGGGTCCCTTTGTCCCTGCACTCATCCAGGAGTGATGGATCTGAGGGATGGGAGCAGGAAGGCTGTGAGGGTGGGTGAGCTGGAAGGGCAGGGACACCCCGTGATAAACCACGTGTTACAACCCTGATGTTCATGAGACCACAGAGCCCCTGGCCTATCCCCATCAGCACACTGGGGTGACCCTGTGGCAGAGATAATGCAACTGGGATGGAGAGAAACAGAGATTGCCACACAGCTTTCACCCATTGCCAAACCCAGTGTGAGTCCTGCCCACTCTGTAAACGTGGTGTGACACAAATGGGCTTCTCTCTTATTCCTGATGGCCCCAGGGAGGCATTGCAGTGCCTCAGCTCTCCTGAAGAGCAGGGAGCCTTGATGGAACAGATATTCCCAGCTCAGCAGAGCATGGAAGCATCTTAAAACTGAAAACAACCCACCCTTTCACCAAAAACAACCTAGTCATATTTTCCCACAATAAATGCATTTTCCAAAACCACCTCCCCTAGAGATAAACCTCTCCTGTGATGACCCCTTTTATCATATCTTGGCAGAGCTTTGTTACAAGCCCCAAGAGATGGAGGCAGCTCCAGCTCCTGCAGACAAGTCCATCTCTAAAAGATGGTTTGTGAGGATAGAGGGTGGACTTGGCTGGTTTGGTTCACCTGCAGTGGACAAAGAGCTGTGCTGAGCTCCCCACCACACCATGTCTGGATGGCTTCACCCTGAACTTTTCAGAGAATTAATTAAAACCAAACCAAACTATCCCAATTATAAGGTGTCCCAGTTTCACCTCATCTCCTTTCCCTTTAGCACAAGAGCCAAATGCTCCCCAAACTGGGATCACCAGACACGATGCTCAGCCTCAGCCACCACTGAGGCACTGGCAGAGGCACAAACCCACTGCTTTGGGCTCAATATTTGCCATTTCAGTCACAGAGGGCTGAGTTCAAATGTATTTCCTCTAGTCGTTTGCAAGGGTAATAAAGAACAGGTCAGGAGATGCCAGAGCTAAACATTAACCTCTCCAGCAAGGAGGATCTGCAGATGAAATAAAAGTCAGCTTATAACATTAAGTAGATAAGAGTGTCTCAAAGGAATCTTCCACTAACAGGCCCAAAAACACTGCTTTGCAATTGCCTGTCTCCTGGGAGAGGGCAAATGAATCTTCCTTGAATCAGTGACTGCAGCCTCTGCCATTGACATGGCAGCAAAAGCCCACAAGGACCAACAGGTGAAATTCAGTGCACTGGGACCTTCTGCCCGAGAAATTCCTGCTGCAAATGGGCACAGACAGAAACCCACAGCAGTCCTGGGGGGTCCAGCACCCCCCCTGGCTCAGGCTTCCCCCATGACCCGTGCTGGAGCAGCTCATCCCAGCGTGGGTGTGGAGAGGACCACAACACCCTCCCAGGCATTCTCCCAGCATCTTCTGGGAGCTGGTGCTGACTCCTGGTAACCATTATTATGCTGGCATTCCCCAAGCAGGCAATGCCTGTGTTTCATACAGCCTTGGCACCATTCCCTGGGGTGATAGAGCCCACCCTGGGGTGCCAGGGGGTGCTGGGTGGGTGCTGAGCGTGTCCTCTCCAGCAGAACAGCGTGGTCAGGGCTGGTCTCCACGGCTGAGCCCTCCCAGCCAAATTCCTGGCAAGCAACTGCTCTCCCAGTTCCACACCCCTGCAAAGCTTCAATTAAAGCTGCTATTAATAGCAAGAACACCCTCCACCCTCACCCTGCTGCTGCCAGAGCTCCGAGTCAGCAGGTCCTCAGCAGACCCTTCCCATCTCACTGGGAGGCTCAGAGTGTCCTGTGCACTGCAGGTCTCATGGCCAGGAAATACAGCAACATGGAGAGGCAGAAACGTGTGATGGCCAAAGACAGAATGAGAGAAATTATCTGTAATTCATCTTTGAAACAGAGGAGCAATCAGTGTGCAGAGCTGTGGGAGGGAGCAGCCCCCAGAAGGTCCCAGAGGGGCTTCAGGTGTCCTGGTGTGCCCCTGCCCTCACCTGCTCCCAGAGAAATCAGATCCAGTTCCACTTTCTGGGTAGCACCAAGCCTCCAAAACGGGGCAGGTTTGATACATCAATAAAAAGCTAATTGAGTTTTGCTATATTTTATCAGAGGTTTCCAAGCGCACAAAATTGAATTTTTCTCTCTCTTCCAGACCACAACTGCTCCTACTTCAAGCACTTCACTCCAGGAGAGACCTCGGAGATATTTGAAGTAACCACGCAGAAGGGTAAAAATTATTCCAGACAAATATTTTCCCGGGTTGTTTGAAGTGGTGGGCACAAAAGGGCAGAGGGAAAGGGCGCAGCAAAATGAGGGGCCAGCCCTGGCTTCACTGAAAGCAGCAGAGGACCTTCTATCAGGCTCCATCAGCTGGGAAAAATGTGGAAAATTCCCTGGACAAGGTCAAATCCCAGCATCCTGGAGAGAATTATTTGTGTATGTGATCACACTCATAAACACGATTTTACATAAGTTGTCCCACAAATATATAACAATGTCAATGCACAGGAAAGCTGCAAAAAGTCTTTTCAGCATAAAAATGACTTTACAGCATTGGCACTATCCGTGACACTCAGCCTTTGCCATCAGAGGGGAAGATATTAATAAAACCCAAATGAATAAATCATACCCCAAGCAGAGCCTTGACCCTGAAAAGGAGGGCAGAGGCTCCCTGAAGACCATTAGGAATTTTATGCTTCATATTGATTTTATATGAAAGTCATGCAAAAAACGGAGCGATCGATGGACAGAAGGAACAGGGATCCTGCAAAGACACACACGGTGTTTACAGGAACATAGTCTTGCACAGACAAATTGCACAGGTTTTATAAGTCCCTCATAAAGCCAAATATTTCAAGGGCTCCCCTAAGGTGCTCCTCTCTCTTTCTCACCTTCTCATTTAGGACAAACCCCTTTCTATTTGCCACACAACATATATATTGTGGAAAGTTCCATCCCCATGGTTCCATCACATGTATTGAACAATCTGCTTTGGAAATTGTAATGGTGGAAAACCCTGAAAAAAGAGTTTTCTTAAAAAAAAACCCCAAAAAGCAGTTTCCTAAACCAGGAAGGATTGGGAATTTTAAGTGGATAGATGAGCATATATCAGAGCCCCCTGCTTTTGCTCACCTATACTATCAGAGCCAACCTGATCTTAAAAATGCACCCAACACCTTCACAGCATTGCAGCAAAAACATCAGGAAGAACTTCTTTTCTTTGGGGCAAAAGGAAAAGCTTAAGCCCAGCAAAAGATTTTACATCGAAGTAAACCCTTTCAGGCAGTTCCAGCACAGAGTAAAGAGAAACATTAAGGAAATGATAATAAAACAGTGGTATGAAAAGCAGTGAGAACAAAGAGGGATCTGCTCTTCCCTCGTTTGGATGGGAGCTAATTAGTAACAGGCAAAAAAAAAAACTCTTCATGATTTTGCCTGGGAGATATTTTTTTTAAATGGCTTGAAAGGCAAATATCATGAGGCACTGTGATGTTCATGCATGGCTACATGTGTTAAATATTAAACTAATCTGAAAACGAACACAATATGCAAATGAAGGCCTGAATTATTCAATTAGCAGCTCTCTCCCTCCACTGGGGCACTGGGGGAAGTGTCCAGCACACAGCTTAGCTGCCTTAGCAAGAACCAGGACTTTTGGGGAGGGTTTAATCCCATGCCCTGAAGAAGCTGGGTTGCCACAGAGCTGGAAATGGTTGTCTCAAAGGGAAAAAATAAAAAAAGGGTAAAGTGCTGCTCCAACACTTCCCCCTTGGGATGCCAAGCCCATGGAGCCCAGGTGGGCTGGTGAGCAAAGGTCTCTGTGCTCTCTCAGTGAGTGCTCAGAAAGTGCTTCCCCCTCCTGCTCTGGTTTTATCCCCTTCACACTCAAAAGACACGTGGCCAGTGCTTGCCCCTGTTTTCACTGGAGGGAAATAATGCACCAGAGCCACCTCAGCCCAGTGTCATCCTCAGAGTGACCTATAACAGTGTCACTGCGTGCTCAGGATGTGCCCACTGTGCCACTGGTGGTGGGGTTTGTTCTCCCTTTGGCAGAGTACAGCATTTCAGCTGCAGCCATTGCCATCTTCAGCGTCGGCTTCGCCATCATCGGCACCATCTGTGTCCTCCTGTCCTTTGGGAAGAAGAGGGACTATCTGCTGAAACCTGCATCCATGTTCTACACCTTTGCAGGTACAGGGGGGCTCTCAGGTCATGGGATGGCACAGGGAAACCTCAGATGGATCCTGGAGGGGTGGAGGCACTTCTAGAAATGCCCTGAAAATGGCATATCCCTCCCAAACTCTGTGTGGTGTGAGAACATCCAGCTCTGCCCAGGGGCTTGTCTGCATTTCCTCCAACCCCCTTTAAAAGGGGTATTTCTGTCATAACCACTGCCAGACCATCTGAACTAGGGATATACAATATTCCATCTCATTTCTGAAGCCTCAAACCAAAGGCTGGCCCAGGCCCCAAGCACATGGGGGCTGAGCTTTCACACGTGCCAGGAGCACCGTGACATGCCACGATGGGTGAAAGACAGAGGTGCAAATTTCCACCTCAATAAAAATCTTCCTCAGCCTCTGGGAAAGCTCCCCAGGGCGTGCAATTATTCTGAGTTTCCCAAAAGATCACGCTCAACAAGTCCCCAGCTGACCTGGGCTGTGGCTTGCAGAGCTCTCAGCAGTTCTGAGCACCAGTTCCTTCCACCACTGAGGTCAGTGACTCACCTGAGTGTCACTGCAGCTCCTGCACGGAACCCACACTCGAGGTGGGCAATCACAGATGGAAACCTGTGCCCTCAGGTCTGTGCATCATCATCTCGGTGGAGGTGATGCGGCAGTCGGTGAAGAGGATGATCGACAGCGAGGACACGGTGTGGATCGAGTACAGCTACTCGTGGTCCTTCGCCTGTGCCTGCGCCGCCTTCGTGCTGCTCTTCGTCTGCGGGCTCGCCCTGCTGCTCATCGCCCTGCCCCGCTTCCCCCAGAACCCCTGGGAGACCTGCATGGATGCAGAGCCCGAGCACTGATGCTCCCAGCGCCCCTGGGGAGAAGCCAGGAAGGGGTCTGGAAAGATTTGTGTTTTCTAAACGCCTGTGTCTCACTTTGCAATGTGCTCTCCATCAAGTGAGTCATTACTGAACCGAGGCAGGTTCGATTGTAATTATTGCTTTCCTTTTCTTTTCCTCTCTTTTTATCCTTTCTTTTTTCTGTCTTTTTTCTCTCTTTTTTTTTCTCTTTTTTTTCTCTCTTTTTTTCTCTTTTTTTTGTTTTGTTTTTTCCTTTTTTCCATCTTTTTTTTTTTAAGAAAGCAGAAGGAGCACTCAGCCCCATCCTGGGTGGGGGTGAATGGCACTGCTCTGTGCCACTTTGGCGTGTCCTGTGCTGATGTGGTTGAGGGAAAATCTGTGTGTGAGCCAGCTCAGGTCACAGAGAGCACAGCTTGGTTAGGGACAAGAGGTTTGGGGTCGCTGGGTGTAGATTCACGAGGGATGTCAGGCTTTTATACATCACTTGTCAGAGAGAGACAGTGAGACTGGCTTTGTGGGGAATGTTATGCCCCCACTTGTGTTATACTCCTCTCCCTCCCTAAGAAGGGTTAGTTCATCACTCTGGAATAAGTTGAAGATCCTTATCCTCTTCTATTAAATTATTAAAATTTGAAATCAAAACAGAACTTTGGGTAGCACTGGAATAAAAGTATCCCCTCCAAACTTACACCCTGCAGTTCCACTCTTTCGAATCAAGTCTAAAAACCCATAAGAGTTTTTTGTTCTGCTTAAACTTCAATGGCAAAGCCAAGAAGTACTGAACATTAAGAGTGATATTTTCCTGTAATAAAAAGCATCATCTTCCAGTAGCATGTTTTTTTTGAAAATTATTTGGATGGATGAATCACCTGGCCCATCAAACCCTGCCAGGTCTAGAATGACACTGTGATCCTGGCTGGTGTTTGCTCAGGGCTCTCATTTGGTCCCCCCATCAGGAATGGGCTTTTTAAGAATCCCCTGCTTTGCCCACTGCAGACGTGTGTATCAAACTACATTTCAGGAAAAATCCTTCAAAGCAGCTGCCAGCATGGAAAGGGCTTTGCCTGAAACACCCAGGGGAGTCAGCCCTAGAAACACTTCAGCAGTGCATGGTTGTGGAGGATGGGGATGCTGAGGGGGCTCATTTCTTGCTGAGTCCCTGCAGGGCTTCACCACAGCTGCCTAAAGCACTGGGGGGACTGGGGGTCCCCCAGCCTGGCCATCTGCAGCACTGGGGGTCCCCCAGCCCCACACATTCCCCCAGCCCCTCCAGCCAACCCCTTTTCACCATCACAGCCCCCCAGCATCAAGAGTTGGGGTTTTTTAAATTCTTTTTTTACAGTTCAATTTTCAGAATCTGCTCAGCATTTCCCACCCACCCCCAGGCAGGAAAAGATCTGTGATTTGCAGTGAACATTTTTCACCCCACAGTTTAAAAACCAGGAGAAAAGGGAAGTGAAGTGTCCTTCCCTCTGTGTTTAGCTGTCCACGATCCTACAGAGAACCAGAATTTGTAACAGAAAATCTCTGATCAGTTTGAAGAGATGTGAAATGCTGGCATGTTCCAGCAGCTCGAGAAACTCCCCTGCAATGAAGGGCTGGCTCGAGGGGCTGCCCGTGGCCCCCCCAGCAGGCAGAGCCAGCTCTGAGCCCCAGCCAGACTCAGCCTTGTCTCCATCTCCCCATCAGCAGAGTGGCAGTGAGAACAGAAGCCTTTTGTGAAGTTGCATTAATGTTTTTCAAGCTCTTTGAAGTTGAAAAGCACTACAAATAACACATAAAGTTTGGGGATAAGGCACTCATTGGTGCTGAGATCTGAGTGTGAGCTGAGCAGCTCTGCCTGTCTCTCATCATGAGAGACAACTGCAAGTCTTCACGTTGTCACGCAGCCACTCTGAAATGCTAAATGGTTTTGAGATCTTATTTTTGGGTACAGAGCTGACATCCTTCATTTGCATTTTCATTGTTCAGGAAAACAGGGGCTAGTTTCTAGGGAGATCCTTTACATGCAACAACAGAGAGGAAGGTGGTTGGTGTGACCCCACGGTGGCTGACCCGGGGTTGGGACATCCCACCCTGCCCAAGGCACATCAGTCCAAGCAGAGCAGCTGGCAGGCACAGCAGCATCCCCAGCCCAGCCAGCATCATCATCATCACCTCACACATGCCAGGGGCTGAGACAAGCAAGGTTTGGGAACGTGGGTTGAAGTTCCTCACCCCACAAGGAGCAGTGGCATGTCCTGTGTCCCTGGGAAGCACCTTTTCTGAAGTGCCATCCCTCTCCTACAATGCTTCTTCTGGGAAGAAGTTATTTATAGGTATGTTCTTACCCTGATGGGTCCACTTTTTGCCCAGCTGCTTAGTCCCCCTCGTGATGTTCAAGGGCAAGACATGAACATTTTCAGATAAACATGTCTCGTGCACACTCACACTTGTGTCAGGGCTGATCCACTTCAGCCAAGCCCCAGTGAGGGCAAAGGAAAGATCCCCACTGAGTGCTGGGATTTGGGCTGGATCCAAGGTCTCACTCACAGCCTCTCCTGGCTCACTTTACTCCTGAGGCAGAGAAAACACCCAGCTCACAGCAGCAAGATCCTCCACCCACAGCCAGAGCTCAGGCAGTGCAGGAAGATGCCTCTCAAAGCCCTTAAACCCACTGAGCTTTATTCTCCTTCTGCTCCAGGCTGAGGCTTTGCCATCATTCCCTGCTCTGTATGGTCCCTGCCAAAATGAGAAGCACATGGATGGCTTCATTTCCTTCTTCCAGAGAGTAAGAAGTGCTGCAGAGGGACCTGTCCATTAAACTGGTCATTGGTACTCACAGTGGGAAGGGCACTGCTCCTGCAGCAGGTTCCTTCTGCCGTATGGGAATCCCTCTCCCAGAGCTGATAATGTGTTTTGAGACTTAATAAAAGCAATTGGCCTTCATAAAGGAAAAAGAATATAATGTTGGAGTGGGGAGCTGTAATCAGTCTGAGTTTTCATTCCCTCAGCTGAGCAAAGAGCAGGGAACAGCCACCAGAACTCCAGGAATGTACCATGAAATATGAAAGAAACTTTCTCACTGGCAGGGAGTCATCAGAGCCAAACACAGACCTGGCTAGTGCCCATCCAGCAGGAGCACAGGTGGACTTGGGACATGGCCAGAGAGTGGGAAATGCACCAGGGAGGGGGAGAGGTGACTTAATTTACAGACCAAGTAACAACCAGCAGCCACTGACAAATCCTGAGCACTGCTCCTGCCACCACCCCTGCTCACGGGTCCCTTGGCACGTCACCTTCTTTAGCCACTCCACCAACCATCCTCACACAAATAACACTTCCCCAGCCAGCCACCCCGAGGTGCCCCAGGGCACTGCACGAGACCCAGGGCTGTGATTTTGGCTGCTGAGCTCTGCCCATCACCTGCAGAGCCAGAGTGTCAAATCCCAGTCCTCGCACCAGGAGACGCCAAGTTCTGTGTTTATGTAAGACTCGCTGTGAGGCGTGGAGAGAATCTGCCTCCCTTGTCTTTAAACGCTGCGTTGTGTGAATTTAATGTGCAGAAAAGGTGTCAGACAAACAGCCCTGAAGAAGGAAACTGCCTGCTGAGCTCTCCCAGCACCCTTCCCCTGCAGCGAGGCACTGCAGACACAGCCCAGCACCAGCAGCATCCTGGTGGGGCACCCAGAGCTCCCCAGGGCTCACAGCATACCAGCAAGCACACATGGGGTGTGCACAGAGGGTTTCACCCCCAAATCCTGGTACAAACCCCTCCTTTTCCCTCAGTCTGTTCCTGAAAAGAGCCAGCACATGCAGGATGCTCAGGGCATTGGACCACCCTGCCATGCAGTTCACAAAGGCACAGGTACATTCACCTGGTTGTTTTTTCACTGGTCCCTTTCCACTGTCACCTCCTCGTGGCCATCACCTTTTCCTCCTCACTCTGACAGTTGTGGCAGCGATTCCCACAAAGTCCCAAAGCTCTGGGAATGTCCCCCCCTGCAATGAGATCCTTGCCCTGCTGCAGAGGGGCACTTTCTCTCCTGGGTCTGACAGCTCTTGGGGACCATACCTGGTACAGGAGGTCACCAAGAGCAGGAGATGCTGTTTGCCAGCCCCAGGGAGGGCCCTGGGGATTAACACCGAGCCCCTGGGCTCCATCCAGCACTGCAGTCACTCAGTCACATGCCAAGAACCTGAGCACAGGCAGAAATTTATAGAATAAGCCTCAGCCAACGGCATTTGAAAGAAGCTCCCCCTTTCCCCAGTGGGCAGTGCCCCTTGGAAGGCTGGATCACTTCAGCACTTCACTACAGGAGCATTGGGCTGCTCTGTCCCACAGCCCACACACAGCAACAGGACCTGTGCTAAAAGCAGCCCTTCCAGTTATCTCCCCTTCCTGCTGCCACCAAGGGGCAAGACAAGAGTGGCAGGGCTTTGGTTTGCCTGAAGAAGAGGATGAGACTGCCCTTGCTTTGCTGTGCCTGATGGATGTCCTGGCTCCAGTGAAGCTGTTGAACATAAATCCAAGACATACAGACATCACACATGCACACACTGCACCCAGACACTGAGCTGCCTTGCTGCTCTCTGCAAAGCAGTGCAGAGAAGGGAATAAACTGGGATTTCTGGCCTCCTTTCTATGTAATAGAACCAGCAGCACGAGCCTGTGCCAGGGCTGCAGGACAGGCTCTGGGTCAGCTTCATGCCCAGGATCACCATCCTCACTGGGGGCACCACGATGGCTCTTGGGGAGGTGTTTGCCCTCCAGGAAGGAGCCAAGGCTTATGGAAAAGGGACTGGCAACATCTTCTAACCAGCCTTGGATAATTCAGATCACAGAGCCTGTTCTATAATTTCAGAAGCACCTATTAATCCTTAATGAGGCAAAAACTCCTCAACATCCCTCAACTGAGGTTGCCAAGAAACCCCCACAGCAAACCAACATTTCCACGCTTCTGCTGTAAATCCTTTCCCTTCTCTTGAATGGAAGGAGAAAACAAATGTAGGATTCAGTCCTTGCTCCCTGACACAGCTAACAAAGAGAGACTGGCTCAAGTATTGCTACACCAACAGAAATAGCCCATATTTCATGTCAAGGGCTACGATGTGCAAATTTTTATAGGCACCATAGATCATCACCATCCGTCTTGACAAGTTAATTGTCTGCAGTTTTTCTAGGAAAACTAGAAACTTTTAGAACTAACAAAACAAATGAGTTGGACAATGATACGGGCAGAGCATCGTGGGCTCATTGCCCTGGAAATGTGTGGGTTCTGATATGCCTGAGTTCACTCTGAAAAGGAAACCTGGAGTGGGCCTGGTGCTACTTATAGCTCTGAGGCAAAAGAACTGCTTAGAGAGCATGATCTCTGCAAAAAACCAGCTGAACTTCACAAATCTGGGAACAAAACATTAATTAATCAAAGGAGGGAATGGCACTCACAGGGTTTGTGGACTCAGTGGCAGGATTCATACCCTGCAAAGGGCCAGACAATTAAAAATCCAGGACAAACTATATCAGATGACAACTTCCCAGCTGCATTCCCTAAGTGGCTTTTTAAAGGATGGAGGCTCTATTTGAAATGTAAAACCAAAAAAAAAGTTTAATTTTTTTAGAGCCAAGTAATTTACTTTTTTTTAAATCTTTATTAGTTCTTACCACCAGACTGACAACATCCCATGAGGCACCCAGATTTTTCTCATGAAAAACTGGAATTAAAGAAAATAAACCCAGAAATTATTCCTGGTATTAAATACAAGCTTTCTAAATTTAGATCTGGATGACCCTGTCATTTAAATTTTCCACAGACAACAATGGGAAGTTTATTCCTGGACGAGGAGCACGGGATTTGGCACTAATTGTGCTATTAAGTGTAAAAGAAGTCAAGAAGCCAAACACCCTGTTGGTGTATATGCCAAAGCCTTCACTATTTTCCTCCAAATTGAGACATTTTATACAAAGCAAACTCACTATTTTGAATTTTCCCTGTAACTGCAACAACTCCATATTTACAGTGCAGCCTGAGCAGTGCCCACTGGAGCCATCTGTAAGGCTTAATGTCATTTTAATAAGAGTGTGATTAAAGCCCTAGGAGAGTTTAGAATACAGTTGGGAGGGGGGGAGTGTTCCAAACATGACTTCCATAAACAATGGATAATTTGCAGTAAAACCCAAAGATCCCACTCAGGGCTATATAAGTGACATACAATGGTTAGACAGGGCATTTCCAAAGAAATAACCTTTTGGGGAAACCCTCACTGTAAGAAATTCAGTGATTCATGCCAAGGCTGAAAGAAGATTTCTACCACTCCATCCTCAGACTCCTGGGGGAGAGCACTTAGGAAAATGAAGCACGAAAACCAGCAGGGATTTTTATAAAGTTAAAGAACTGAAGTTCTAACTCAGAGAGCAAATGCTCCTTTATCCATAATACTTTCAGTGTGGATGAAACGCTGGTGGAAAACAGGATGTGACCATCTCCCTTTGACTGACTGACAGAGAGCAGGAAATGAACCAGTGATGTTTATTAGTCCAAAATTCAAATGTGAGGCACAGAATCAAAGGACTGCTCCATGGAAAGGAGTGACTCTGAAAGCCCTGTGAGGCTCCTGAGCCCTCCCCATCCCACCCAGGACTCTCCCCAAGGGCCAGCCACAGGGATCTGCCTCTCCAGGTGCTCCATGGGGGAGAACAGGCACAGTTCTCCCAAAATAAGGAGTCTGAGGCAACTTCCACAGGCCCCTGCTGATGGGTTTCCCATTTCTGCTCCCATCAGCTTGGCAAAAACCCATTTAGCAGGAGTTTTGCTTGATTCAAGGCTGCAGGATTTGGCCTCTGTGCTCTGGATTTGATGGTGCTGAAGTGCTAAAGCACAGCTTGGCAGGGGCTGTGCCCTCCTCCTTGGCTGGGACAGACTTTGGGAAATAAATTCATGAGTTATGTGTGATTTGCTTCACAGCACAAAGGTGTGCAGGTTAAGTTTGTGAACCATAAGCCAGCACAGATTTATAATAAAAAAAATTGCTATGCAAACCTCTGCAGTGTACTGAGTTTAAATCAACCCTGGCACAGAAAGTCCCTTCTCTTAAAACATGAAGTCAAATGTAAAAAAATAAAACCTGTTTGTAATCAGAGCTAAAACCTGACTGAAGCAGGGGCAGCCACTGCTCCCAGTGAGGTGCCCCAAGGCCAGCTGGGAAAGCTGGAATCACCCCACACCCCTCCAGAATTCCAGCTCTCAGCCACACCCAGCTCAGCCCTGCAGAACAGCTCCCAGATTTAAAGTTATTTCAAGTGTCAAAGGAATAAACCCAGGAGAAACTGCAGCAATCCCCCTGGGGAGCTCCCCAGGCACCAAGCAGGGACAGCGTGCAAGGCCAGAAACCTCTGTCCACAAAGTTGATCTTCTGAGGTTTTGTTCACACTTGTTCCTTTAATATTTTTTAATATCCCATCATTAATTTTACTCAGTTTGTATTCCTAAAGCACCAGGTTCTTGGAGAAGAGCAGAGCTCATGAAGAGAAAACCTGGTGACCACTGTGACCCCCAGAAGGCTCCGATTAATTGGGATACAGCTTTGACAAACATTAAATCTCTTCTTTAATGATGTTCCTCAAACAAAACAGTTAGCAAAATATCTGAATTTCCTTGTATAATGTCACATTTTAATGTAAACATCAAATAATGTACCAAAAGTTTTACCGGAGGGGGAAAAAAAAAAAATAAATTCAAGCGGCACAATTCTTTATCCCACTGGAGGAGGGGGAGGAAAAAGCCAGATTACAAACATTTACACATGCATAGTGGAAAAAAAATTAAACAAACAAACAAAAAAGGATTTTACTAAAGTCACGCATTTTTTTTTAAAATAGTTATTAAATCTACTAAGCACCAACATACCTAAAAATTTATTTTCAGCTTCATGATTCATTTAAAAAACCTATCAAATTAACTTTTCAAACAAGCTTATATTACTAGCTTGTCCAAAAATAAAATGTAGAGTTTTTTTGGGCTTTTTTTGTTAATTTTTTTTTTACTTTTTTCTCTTTTTTTTTAATTATTTTTTTTAAAGTATACCAATACTTTTATCTGAATGTTTCCAAACAATGGCATAGGTGTCTGCAAAGAATGCCTTTACTTTACCCTACAGTGGATGGAAAATACAATACCACATCATACAGAATCTAAAACTATAAAAGTCTGAGAATGCAGCATCCCTTCACAAAAAAGCTGATAAAACTGAAATTATTTAGAAGATGCTGCACCTTTATTAAAAAAAAAAAATTAAATGAATTTAAGCAGAAATAACATACATTTTTACATTAACTGGCCATTTCTGGTACAGAAACCCAGCATAGTATGCTAATGTTATTGAATAAATGTAAATGCTACTTACAATCTTCTTAAATACAATTTAGACAAACTTTTTTTTTCCTTTTTTTTTCTTTTTCCTTTTTTTTTTCCTTTTTTCAAGTTGTACAGGTAATCTCTCAGCTGCTAGTTTAATGCAACATATCATTAACATTACACAAATTAAAAAAATAACACGTGTGTGTGTGTCTTCTCCTACAGAAAAGCTTCCAAAAACCCGACCCACATCAAAAAATGCAAAATAATGGAATATAATTAAAAAAAAAATTAGTTGCAAGTCTAGCAGCAAAGCAATTAAGTGAGGATATATTTACTAATATAAACAAAGGGAATATTTGCAACTACAAGGTGAAGCCCCAACTACCTTCGATCTACGGACACAAATAAAAATTAAATTCTCTCTAAAAAAAATAATCTGATTATTTAAAATAGGAGTAAAAGCCGTTGCTACCTGATGAACTACCTAGGCTAAGTTCCTGGAACAAGGCCAAAGGGTCGCTGTTCTTTTTTGCCTGCTCGGGAGGGGCTTTGGGCTTGGGGGGGGCCCGCAGGGCGCTGGCGTAGGACATGACGGGCTTGGGGCCGGCGGGCTGGGGGCTGCTGCTGCTGGGGGGCTCCACCAGCTGCTTGCTGGGCAGCAGAGGGGGGAACTGGCCCAGGTGCTGCAGCACGTTGTAGTTGAAGGAGTTGGAGAGCTGGAGGTTCTCGGCCTTCAGGTGTTCCTCGGGGGGCTTGGCTGCCTTGGGTGGAGCTGCGGGAGGAGGGAACAGAGAGTGAGGAGGGAGCAAAGACACCTGCAGGACCCCCAAAGCTGGTGCTGGGGGCACTGGAACCAGCAACCTCCCCCCACGGCCCCGGTTCTCTGTGTTTAGGCACTCTGTGTCCTCGACAATGATTAGGAAGTTCACAGACTCATAGCATGGTCTGGATTGGAAGGACCTCAGGGCTCATCTCGTCCCACCCCGACATGGGCAGTGCCACGTCCCACCAGCCCAGGTTGCTCCAAGCCCCACCCAAGCTGGCCTGGGGGTTGTCCAGCTCGCTGGATCAGGCACTACCCCTGTCCCAACAGCCAGGGCAGACCTTTGGACAGAACACCCCATGTGCTCCTCCAGCCCCAACACCGACCCTGCAATTCCACACACTGGATTTACCCAGTACATGGAAGGTAAGCTGCTTCCCTGGGGGATCTACTCTAATTTAAGCACTTTATCCACTGAGACAGCACAAAGAGTATTTCATTCCTCTTGCTTTATAGCTTAATAGGCTAAAATTAAAATTTACAGCACCATATATAATTCATTCTCCAACAGCAATTCAGAGTCCTGAATGCCAAGCAACTAATTATTGGTATTTTAGGCTGAATGCCTTCCTGCTAATTGATATGTTCTTGCTCCACATTTAACAACTTCTCTAACTATCAGAAAAAATGGTGCTTTAAACCAGAGGTATAAAACTGCTTTCAAGTGAATTTCCTGAATCCTAATCAGGTGCCTTACTTTTGTCTGGAGAATTCTGCTGGTCTTGCATAGCTAGAGAGACTCTACACTGAAACACAGGTAAATGTTCTGTCTGTAATAGCCTAAGAGCTGGACAGCACATATATTCTGTAATTATTTCAATCTTTAATCCTATAATGGTATTTTTCCAGTGCACATACAAAAATGTACCACCAAATGAATGCAAAAGTAAAATAAAATGCAGTATATAGTGAAGTTTCTCACTGGAAGGGTCACACGCAGCTTTTTGCTTTTTATGAAGCAAAAAACCCCCCAAACCAACATATAGAAGAATGAATATGGAAAGAACATAAGCAAAGCAGTTTTGCAGGGGTTGCTATGATTCAATAAAAACCAAACAACCCAGAACACGAGCAAAAAAACCTCCCCAAAATAACCACAGCACTCAAGAGAAGACAAGTAATGACAAGCAGGGCCAGAGGTGAAAGCTGTGTGTGGTTGAAGTGTCTTAACAGAAGAAAAAATACGAAACAAACATCATGAGTAAGAACTTAAATCATTTTCTTTCTATCAACAGAAAAAGCAATGCATATCAAACTCTCCAAGTGCAATTTTGGGAAGCTCCTGCCTCTAACGACCCTGAGGAATTCACAGCAGCTCTCCCTGCCCTCCATAAATCCATCCTGATCCAACCCAAGAGCCATTCCTGATGGACAGGAGGGATCAGCCCTTGGACAGGCTGGATTCAGGCTCTCAGGATTATCTCACAGCATCCCATTCTCCCAGGGTTTTATTTCATGGCTAAAATCAATAGTGAGGACCAGCAGTGCAGTTCCTGTCATTAACCCCAGCTCCACAAACCCCACGGAGCTGGGAATACAGCAAAGAGCTGCATATGGGCCCTGCTTCATATACATTTATTTACCAAACAGACCCAGGCCCAGCTGCAGCAAAAACATGTTAGATAAACACAATATTAGATAAGCCCCAGGCTGGGGAGCAGCTCCAGTGCTGAATGGCATCTAGTACTGTGCATTCAGCTCCTTGCTTTTCAGTAAAAGAGAAATACACTGAAGGAGGTGCCCTGAGCCTGAAGTTTTGAACAAAAGATGCTGCCAGACACATGGGCTTGCAAAATAACATTTTCACAGTTTGGAAATTAAAAAGCATAATAGGGACTTAGCTCCCGAGTGCTGTTGCTGATATAAACAGCTTTTTTCATTCATTCTGCACTGCATGTTTCTACTTCACAATTACTATGAAATTACAAGATGTTTTAGGTTTCTAAAGCTTGGCCAAAAGCAATTCCATCTCTTAAGGCCAAAAAGAACCAGCTTCTCAATAATTTTCTACATTATTAAGTGGTTTCAATACCCATATTGGCATATTGCTCATATTTTCACTAATTTTGTTTTTAAATTACCACTGGAGATTCTTAAAGCAAAATCATGGAGAAGAAACTGTACTATCCTGGCTATTTTGTTTGTCACAAACATTAAAAATACAGACAGCAGAAGAATAGCTGCACTGCTCCAACTCTCTGCTTGCAGCTTTTTCTTCATCTCTGAGAAGTTAATTTAGTTTCTGTCTGCTCAATCAATCAGCACTGCTCCCACCACCAGGGAAGCCACGTTCTCCTGAGGTTTTTCCACGGTGAGAGAGAATTTAAACTCGTCACCACTTTGATGAAGCACCAGAATGTACTGGGAGGAACGCTGGGAGTACTAATTCAGTTTATGTGTTGCTCCCCCAGACTGTAATATCAACAGCAAATATCACTGATTCTGGAAACAAATAATCTATCTTGCAAATAAATCTCACCAGTCACCTTCGTTCCTTCCAGCAAACACTCAGCTGCACTTGAAACCACCATAAGAGACTACCTGGCTTTACTGGAGCTTTTGGAGAGGACTAAGGGCAGCCCTGATTATGGAGCTGAAGAACACTCAGCATTCTTTAGGCAGCAGCAGGATGGTAACAAGAGGGCAAATGAAAACAGGATTATTCCAAGCAAACCTTGAACTGCTGAAACAATGAATATTTCAACACTGTTTTCAAGAACTGAAGAAATGGCAGAAAACACACTGTGAAAAGAAACCCCCAAGGGACCCTTTCCCCTAGATTTGGTCAGTGCAGGCCAAGCAGTGTCCCCAGAGCAGTGTACCCACCTAAGAGCTCCCGGGGGGGACCAGCTCTGGTGGCTCCATTGCATGGAATGTTTGGGTAGGGGGCAGAGGAGGAGGAGTTCACCCACAGCTCAGGGGAGGAGTAGTTGAAGGAGGACTGGTTACTGTGGTCCTGAAGCTCTTTACACTGACCAAGACTGTCTTGAGGAGTGTTCAATTCTTCAGAACAAGCCTGGACTGAACTAGAGGAAATTCTTCTTTGGTACAACGGCCTGCCTGGTCCTCTTGGTTCATACTGTGAACAAAAGAAAAATAGAAACAACATGGCCTTTTGCTGTTTTTATTTATTTATGCAACAAATACCATTTCCCCACTCAATTTTTTCCCTGAAATGTCCTTCCAAAAAAAAAGAAGCCCTTTGCATTTAGAAAAAGATCTCATGCATTTCAAGTTATATGTTGTATATTGCAGTCACTGATAATGTGTTTTGATCACACAAAATAGAGAATTTTAAAGCAAGAGCAAAGAACATCAACTGAGATTCCTTAATTCTTATCAGCCTTTACATCTCACAGTCCTACGTGGGCGATGGATCACACAGTGAGGAGGAACATACCCAGCACTTACAGATGAAGCACAGAAACACATGAGAGCAAGAGAAAATGTTCTTACAATGTAGTCAGAAAAAAAAAAAACAACAGGCTTTTCCTTTTCCAAAGGATAAATTAGTGACTTGGATAGCAGGATCTGGAGAAGCAGGATGCATTTGTACACTGGATTTTGTGTATATACACACAAACAAATACTCTGGAGAAGCCTCTGCCCCCAGGAGAAATAATGCAGAGAATTTTATCTGAAACCACAGGAGTGATTTGTAAACCCTGCAGATCATGTAGATGAAAATGGCAGGAGCTCCATTAATTAACCTGTGGACTTCAGGAGTTCAGATTTAAGGGCTCTCTAAACTTTCTCAAGATTCAAAGCAAGTCTGTTGTAATACAGTTCATTTTTAAAAATAAATACAGTATTTGCTCCCTTCTGCACTGACTAATGAGCATCAAGAACAGCTAAGAAAAGTCATACACATAAATCTATACTTGGTAAAAGGAAAAAGAAAACATCCTAATGAAATGCTGTAAGAAATTAGCTACATAAACATCAAACAACTTGCTTGCAAGGCCCCAATATTCTTACTGTATCATCCACAAAAAGCAGACGGGGAAAAAAGTGCATGAAAAAACCCTGTTATATCATATTTTAGCCACCACAATCAAGGGATCAACTCTTTCATACCCTGACCCTCTACTCTCCTATGGATATTCTTCAACAACAACAAAAAAAACACCCCCAAATTCATAAGCTACTGCCCAAATGACATCCAAAAAATACACATTTCTTGACTTTAATGGGCAATTTTGGTAAGCAGTCAGGATTTATCAAAGTTCTGGGCACTTGCAAGTACAGAACCAGACAGAATAACTTCAGTATTCCCTTTGATGTGCAGTTCAGATCTGGTTTGACTGAACACATGCAAAAGCTTTCAAGTATCAAGTCAATTAACAGCTTTATAAATAGTGATCGAGAAAAGAGCTTAGTAAAGACAGCAAAAGTCAAGCAAACTGCCCTGCCAAGTGCCTTGAATGAGGGATGTCTGTTAAAAACACACCTAAAGCCACATTTGGACTCCTCTGTGCATTCAGTCCTACCTACTGGCTGGACCAGCACTTTTGCAAAGTTTACAGGCAGGTCTCTGTCTAGTAACACTTCCACTGCAATTGGCATTTCTGTCACATATTTTGAAAGGAAGAAGAAATAAGAACTAAACTGAATTTGCACTAATTACATAAAGGCTCACTCTATTTGTCTTCAGATAGCAGGAGCTGTCACAAGCTCTATAGGAATATTTATTGGTTTATTACTGCTGAAAAGACATTGTTCCTAAATCCTGCTGTACTGACAGCAGTAAGTGTTGTCACAAAGTATTAGATTTTATACAAGGTGGTATGGCTTAATGGACTGAGACATCAAATTTCTAAATGTCTATAAATCCAAACCTTGCTACAGCTCTAGCTGGGCCTGAGGACTCCATTAGCCTCTCTGGGTCTGCATAAGACAGGAATCTGTAAAATCCACTGGAATTCCATTTTAGTTATTTTGCTCAGGCTCGTAAACCAAGTATTTTTTATTTTCAGAAGTTGAAAGACAATTAAATTAAACATGTATTATGTGAGATAGTGATGAGCAGGGCTGACCCCAAGGCTTCTGTAAAAATCTTAACGGAAGTGCATCACTTATGTACAAATACTGGATTACATGCGGACAGTGAGCATATAAATTGTGACATTCCTGGAATGCTACCTGGCTTCAGGATACTCCACATCATACACTCCTCAGCACTCCAGACTCCAGCAGGGATTAAAAACTGTTCAAAATGTGACCTGTGCTGGCACAGTCTGCACCCCATAACACACCTCCCTAGAGCCCAGGACAAGAGAACATGGGGAGAAGCAGGGCCAGCTGTGGTGGGTGCTGGACCCAGACTCAAGCAGCACAGCTGGGTGTCTCTGCACTGACTGCCAATGTTCTGAGCCCCCAAAACACAGGAGATGGCTTTATATCAAATTAGTTCAGGCAGGGTGGGATTTATTAAATCAGGTTTTGCACCACATGGAAACAACTGTCCAGCTCTGGGCTGGAGTTTGTAAGTAACTCAATCACATCACAGCTCACCACTGAGCCAGCTGGCTGGTCCCTCCAAGCTGCCTGCCCAGAGTCATCTCCTGAGCTTCCACCTGGGCTGGGGCTAAGTTTCCCTCCAGATAAATGCCATGCAGACACAGAGCAATGATTGCAAGAAAACCCTGAGCAACATTCAGAAATCCAAGCCTCCCCATTTTGCAGATGCCACACCTGCAGGGCAGAGACCCACGAACGTGCCCAGGGCAAAGAGCAAGGAACGATTTCACTTCCCAGAAATTCCCAGCGTGAGCTCTAAATGCAGGAGGTGTTTTGCATTCACGACCACTCCACAAGGCAACCTGATACTAAAAAGCACAACTGCACAGCAGACAAGAACAAGCACTTCCACCTACCTCTTCTAAGCTGTGGAGTGAAGAGGCAGATACTGCTCGAGACGCGAGGGGGTGAAATGGCTCCTGACCGACCGCGTGCTGATGATTCTGGATTTGTATAAAAGGGTTTTGCTGCGACCTGTGGGGCAGTGGAGGTATCCCATAGTGAAAGCCCTGCCCCATTAGGTGATTCTGCTGCAGGTTAGCATAAGTCCAGGATCCATCAGGTTGCAGGTATTTCAAGGGAGATGGGGTTATATGTTCGGATGGCATTGAGAAAGGGGGGTTGTACATTTGGGGTAAATGCTGCTGAAATGCTGGGTTACTGGGCAGTTCAACGTCTCTGCTGTTTTCAGTGAAGGTGGGGAAGTGAGCGCCGTGGTTGGAGTTGCAGGAAGGAGAAGGGAGTGCTGGTGGGCTCCGGGGCTGCACTTGTCTGTATTGCAACAGTCTCGACTGAGGGGGGGGCATCTCGGCCAAGTCCCGGCTCTCACTCGGGTCACGCTGGGACAGTTCTCGGAGCAAGTCCTGGAATCTGCATTGACAGAAGGGAGGTATCAGGAAACAAAGAAAACCAAAAGGTTTTGCTGAAACCCCACTCTTTTTTGAGGGGGAGAAAACTCAGAGCGCAAACCACTGAATTTATATATTCTCATCTTTGCTCTTACTGACCCTGACTTCAAAGGATGGGACTGAGCAATCACAAATTAGGCACAAGAGGATCAACTGCATGAAATACCCACCTGAATCACCTCAAAGTTTTTATAACTCTTGAGATTTCCTTTTCAGTCAGAAGAATCAATTTTTTGTTATCTCTTAAGAGATAACTAAAGGATTTCCTGCTTTACTACACAAGGTAAAAAGTTCACATAGTTAAGGAAAATTTTAACCCCTTACAAGCCAAAAGCCAGAACAATCAGGGATTTCCCTCACTTGCACAATATACTTCCAAACTTCTTCAAAAGGTCCAGAATATTCAATTCAGCACTTCAAAGAGTCAGATAAGAGGGCATTTAGATGCTTTACCATGGCTCTAACAACCCAGATGGAAAAGAAAGCATAGTGGGAGATGACAGTAAACAGAGGCAATTTAAAAATCCAGCCCTTACAACATACATGATTAAAGTTGATGACCCCTGGAACCATTTTTCTGTTGGCATTCAACAGCTTCCTTTCTTGCCCCCTAATGCACCATCTCAAATATAAGCATTCTTTTGCTTTTAAAAGCAAAAGGGTTTTGAAAACAGAAATTTATGTTTCACTGGGGAGCAACATTTGGGGAGGGGCTGGTTTGTTTCTTTTCAGGCACATAAATCTGAGACTGCGACTTCAAATTGAAGAATTTACAGCTTAAATGGGCCTTAACTACACTCAGACACCTCTATTATAAAAACACAAGGTTGTTACTCTCTACTCATTCCTTACTCCATAAATACAACACTGAAAAGCTCCATGAAAATATTTTTCCCCTACAGCTTTACTGCCCAATATACTAACAGAACAAAGCATAACACATAATAAAAGCACAGTTGTAAGTCAGCCTGCCAACTATTTTTAACCTTCATAATAACAGCAGCCAAAAGCCATACCTTTAAGTGCCTTGCACTTGATCACAGTGTTACAGATAGTGCCCACTGCTCAGTTTTACACAAGCTCTGATGACTCAGTAAACAAATACCTTGAATATGTTGCCTCTGTTTCATCTTCTGTATTACTGGCAAGTTTCCAGTTTGCCCTAACTTGCTGCTGTTGATGTAATCCAATTGGTTGCTGAGGAAGATGTGGTAGATGAGGATGGTGATGGTGTTGATATGGAATAGTGCCTTGACTGAGATAGGCATTATGTTCATTCCATTGCTGTAACCTGGCTTGTTGTTGCTGCCTTATTGTTTCCAAAGCTACATTTCCATGCATACGATCTACAAAAATAGTTTTAAAAAAAAATTTTATCTAATGCCCTTTTTTAAAGATCTTTATGTCAGAAAAAAAAAAGAGAATACTTTTTAAACAGTATATTCCAGGGCCTATTATATACTAACTGCATTGCAGTGTATAACCTGGTTATTTAAATCATATGGAAAATCATATAAACATGAATCTTCTAATAAAGTGCTGAATATTCAAACATGCCTCAAGCAGCAAATTATGCTCAATGACATTACTTATGGAAACTAACCCAACAATGACCCAATTCAGAGCAATATGCCTGAAAAAGGTAAATACCTCCTTCATTTTCACTTCAATGTAGTTATAATTGCACACTCTGAATTTAAATAAAGCAAAGTCACCTACCTAAAGTGTCCCCTAAGGGCATTCCTGATGGATTCTCTTCAATGAAGTTGTTCAAGTGGGTTGGCAGAACGGGGTTGTGCTGTGCAAGAGGCCTCAAAGGATTATTGACTTCTTGTAACAGAGGTGGGGGGTGTTGTTCTGAAATCACAGCATCTACAGCAGGAGAATGTGGTCGGTGGGGAACGGGATTATTAAAAAAAGACTGGCTGGGGCCTGCCTGGAAAGCAGGGGAAAGCTGTGAAGGTTGTGGAGGCTGCTGAGTCAAATGGTTGTGCTGCTGAACTACCTGGCTCTGCTGGGGTGGCATTTGGTTTGGTTGGTCAGGCAAGTGATTTTGCTGTTGACTTAAAAGGTTTTGCTGCTGCTGCTGCAGAGGGTAGGGCTGCCTGGGGAGCTGGGAGAGGTGCTGGAAGTGGCGGCTGGGCACTGGGAACTGCGAGTGGGGAGGGGTGAGGTGCAGGTTCAGCTGCCTGGGGGTGGGCGTCTCTTTGCGGTGGAATTTGGCGTTGGGGTAACCAACACTGGAACGGGACTCGGGGCTCCTCTGCTGAGCATTGGCTTCTAAATCAACCTGGACGAAGAGAATGAAAGGTTTTGGTAAGTCACATTTAAAAAGCCCAAAGACAAATGTTTCAGCAATGACTAAATTCATTAAAGGAGAGAATATGAAAAAACAAACACACAAAACCAAAATCAAACCCCAAGAGAAACCCACCTGCTTGGATTCCAGAGGTTTCTTTTCAGGTGTTCGAATTTTACTGATTTCAGGTCCAGCAGCATTTTCACTTTTACCTAAAAACATTTACAGCATTATTTAGTTTCAGAAGAAAAATTATTATTTCAGGATTTACTTTTTTTTTGCCAGACATGGGAACATTTAGACTTATTAGTATAGCATTTACAGCATCACAGACATTTAATATCATTTACCTAAATAACACTTTTCCTTTAATCTCTGCACTTTGTTCATTAAACATCACTAAGTAGTTCTTCCAACTTAATTGCAAATAACATCAGCAGTTATTAGCACTGTACTGCAGAACAGGGAGGGAACAATTATACCCTCAACCCCCTCCCCAGTTTCCATGACTTCCTCCTCTGAATCTCTCAGCATCTCAGTTCTTCTATTTCTAATGGCAAATCTCAGGTAACTTCCCCAACGCTGTGGATCCCTCAATCAGGGAGGAAAGGGTGAAGAAAGGAAAGGAGGGAAGAAGGCAAATCCTTTCCAAAATACCCTATTTCAAGGGCATTGTAAAGCACAATAATAGAGCCATTTCAAGTCCAAGCTCTCCAAAGCAGCCCAACTTTGAAGGCCATGTCAAGCACTGACCGTTTCGACTCTGTTCGTGCTGCTCCTTGTCCTGGTGCTGCAGCTGCTGCTGTCCCATGTTAACTGGGGAGTGATGGCCCAGGCCATAAGGGATGGGAGAGCCACGCCCATGTGCCTGTAACAGGTTCATGTTATATGCCATAGCTGCTTGGTGAGTAATGAGCCGGGGGTCAACTGCAAACCTACCCTGATACCCCGTCCACGGTACCTACACAGCAAAAAGAGTTAAAAAGAAATAAAAAAAAGAAAGAGATGCCATGTGTTAAGGTATAGTAAAGGCAGAGAAGTTACAAGCACACTGATATTAGGTCAGTAACTACAGTTTTCCAGGCATCAGATGACCTGACACATCCACACACAGCTACAGCTGCTGCTGGAGAGGGAGAACTGTAAGGGCAGGTCTTGCAGCAGAGATTTTGGAGGAAAACCCTGGGCAAAAAATCAAAACTCATTGTTGTTTCAGTGGTTTCAAAATTCAGAGAGAAAAGACTGATGGATGAACTGTAGTTTAATAAATTTTAAATTAATCTCTTCTCTAATTAAATAGAAGTGGATGAAGGTCAAGAAAATAAAAATCCATTTCTCCTGGCAGTTAAGAGACTTCAGGCCATGGCTGGAGGGGGAACAGAGAGAGAAGCCTCTGACCTGAGGAACAGACCTCTTAGCACCCAGTGCTGTGAATTTGTACTTCAGGAGCAGCCAGGCCATTCCTCTGCACCCAAGAGACACGTGGGGAAGTTAACAGGATTATTGGGAAGTTAACAGGATTATTGGGAAGTTAACAGGACTACAGGTACAACCCAGAGACTCTCCACAGGTGAGGAATGACAGGGCCACTCCAAAGTGTCTGTGCTACATGACACAGGAATTGCAGGTTTGAAGTAAAATCCACCTCCTGAAAGCAGGTAAGAAAAGTCCAGATTTTTTACAACAGTTTCAGTTTTACTCCTGAAAGGAATGCAAAGCAAGACAGCCCTGGATCAAATTAGTTCAATCTCGCCCTGTAGGGAATTTATTAAAAGGAGGAAAATACATGAATCAGAGGCAAGTGCAGGGGAAGTAAATCACCAGCACTCAGGCTGCCAGAGCATCCTTTAGTGATGAGAGCAGACAACCTCCTCCTGCTTTTACCTTGGCTATGGAAACTGCATTAAACAAAGCAAAGACATCATTTTATCTTCCATGAGCATAAACACATTTTACTTCAGTCCCTACTTGTTTCAAGTGGAACAACTTTCATGCAATTCCTTTCCTAAATTACTGTTTGCCCTTGAAATGTGCACTTTGAACTTTAGCTTTAGGCTACTCTTGCACGTGTACAACCTCAAATCATCTCCAAGCCTCTTTTCAAAACTAGCTGTCTCATTAGTACCTCAGTCTTCCCACTTAATTATTTAAAAAAATCCATCCTCAGGGAAGGTGAGCTCAAAATACTTATTTTTAATATATTTCTTTTGATTGGAAATACATAAAAAACATATTAACCTTGGAACAATGAAACAGAACTTTTTAAATTACCTTGGTTTGATATTAATATAAAGTGAGCAAGCATGACAAAGATACAGCTGCTGGTGGCCTTCTCACTGCATTTAAATTTACCCATCAAATGTAGATTTCTAGTAAGCTTGGAAAAAGGAAAATTCCTTGACCTAGCAAAGAAAACCAATTTACAGCTGCCAGCTGATCTAAGACATACAGCTGAAACTACAGCAAGTCCCCTCTTCAGCACCCATAACCCACACTACAACAGAGGACTCATAATTATTGGAAAAAAACAAATTAACTGTACTGCAACATTCAGCTCATTAATGGAAATAAACACATCTGCATGTGTGGGTTCCATGTCCTTCCCAGTCTTCAGGAGTTGTGTACAACACACATATTACTCCACAAGCTCCTCCAGCCTTTGTTCTTTCCTTCAATTTTCCTCCATGAATATGGGACTGAGAAGGGTAAAAATAAAGCAGAGACTGCTTCTTTAATTAGTGTAAATGTTGGTGGGACATTCTGATTTGTAATCCAAAATTCCATGCATAAATGTAGCCTAAAAGACCTGATTAGAGATCTTCATTCTGTTCCCAAATGTCATTAAGGAAAGGGATTGGAGAGGAAACTGGTTCACTACGAGGTTCTGGAAGGGAAAAACATCCCATTATGCTTATTTTTCTTATCACTTCACTTCAGACACCTTGCACTGCAGACATCCAAAACGGGTAATTTGGACTGTGTGAAGCCAATAAAGAGAAACAAACCCAGTGTGAATCACCCAGGTCTCTCCAGTGATTAACAACTGAACCAAGCAAATAATTCAGAGGCAGCATCTCCAGTCACAGGAGACAGGAGCCACTGGTGAGCCTCAAACACACCAGATTACAGGAACATGGAATTGCTTTTAGGCTGCCTGGAATTATCTGTGGGAGCAATGCTTTTAAGTCCCTGCTTTCTGGTGGTCCCCTGCACTGCCGCTCCTAAAGCCAGCCAAGCCCACAGATTGGAAGGAAAATCTGGAAAAACCTGCAAAAAAATCACTCTCTGATGCTGCCATACATTTTTGTGCATGTAATTACTGGGGAGGGGGTGGGGGGAAAACAGCAAATTAATTCTTACAGGCAAAGGCACAGACATGACCATATTTCCTCCATAGACAGCAGGTACATAGAGAATACTTGTCCCAGTGTGTGGATCTATCCTTTGAACAGGACTTGGAGATTTCCCCAGGTTGGGGTGAGGTCCCAGAGGAGGAGGGGGAGGAGTATATGCTCGGATAGGATTTCCAATTAGAACAGAAGGATTGGGCTGAACTGAAAGACAAAAAAAATATATATATACACATACAAAAAAAGAAGATACATACACAAAAAGAACTGCTTCTTTTTTCTTTTCTTTTTTTTTTCATCCTAATAGCATCTATCTTTATAAAGCTTGTGCAAAACTCTCTAACAGCATAGGTCTGATACACTAAGAGAAAGCATTAATCAAATCCTGTATTCCATTTCAAAAATTTGAAGAGGCAGAAAATACGAGCTGAGATACAGAGAAACAGGTAGCTGGTAAGTGCATTAATGAGAGAACATCCCAAACCAATTAAATATGCTGACAGTCAGAGTAGCTCTTAAGCACTGCATCAAAAACTAGAATCACCCTCCTTTCTTTAGCAGGGAAGACAAGCTTTAAATTAATGCTTTTTCAAATTAATAGCAAAATTATTCAGCTGTTGCATGCTACCTTGCAGAGGTATCATCAGTAATATCTGGATTTATGACAGCACAATTTAAGTTCAAAGTACCCCATTAAAACATGTCTGCAAAAGAATGTCCAAACCCTTTCAGTGCAAATACACTGGGACAGAGTTTTACAGCAAGAATTTCAAACAAAGCCATTTTTAAGAGACAACTATGTTAAGGCTCCAAAGTCAGTGCACACAGCACCTGTAAAGGGAGAGCATCAGAAATACCCACTCTCCATTTAACAGGGTTTCAACTGCTTTCAGATGCACACAAGAAGTAAATGGCTTTCAAAGAGAGAACAGACCAGATACCCAATTTATGTCAAAGCAGTATCAATGTCACTGAAGCTAAAGCAGTGTGAGCTCAGGAATTCCTCCAGGGGCAGCACATACTTACCAATTCCATCAGGTGGGAAATGGTCATTCTGGTTGTGATGATGGACCTTGCCCTTTAAAGGAAAAAACAGTAATAGGGGAACTGTTATTCCTTGGTGACTTGTACATGAGAAAAGGATTTTAACAGCACTGAGTTATCCCTCCTATATGCTCATGAGTTTCCAGCATCAACTAACTGGTTAATATTCATGAGCTGTGCGCACATATTCAAGTGCCAGTATGCCATTAAGTCCTTTGCAGGATAGGAATTCTTTACTTAATCTGGACCTAAGTATGCTCACAAATTTAAAATAAATCTCAAAACGCTTTGATGCTGCAAAACTTTTCTTGCCCAGGAGATAAGTCTAGGCAGTTTTCCAGCAGTCTGAGCAAATTAGTCAGGGTACAAAGACAGGTTGTTTGACAATGTTGATTCATGCATAAACCAGATGAAATAACTGGTCTCTGAATCCTCCTCTCATTTTAAAAATGAATTATTGAAAAATAAAATAACAATTGCTTTTCATTACAGCACTCCAACAGAAGAAGCCTGTTTATTCTCCAAACAGAGCAAGGTTCAATCTGAAAACGTAGAGGAGCTACATGCCTTAAACACTCATGGTCAGCACAAGGCATTTCTGTATCTGTTATACTGTCAGAGCAAAGCTGTAAGTGCAGAAGTGTAAAACCCCTCTGTTCTAACCTATTAGACTTGTATTTTACAGGTGTCATTTTTAAAACTGAAATACCAAATAATTACATAAGTTTGTAAGAAGAGCTGTCCTGTTGAATGGGACATGTCACAGTACGAGCACATGACAGTATCAGAATGGTAAATAGAAGTCAACTGGGGCCACCTCTGAGCTGGGGAGGGGAGGTGCTGCCTTTCTTTTAGCTTCTTCTTTTCATAGTTGTGATGGCTTAACGACTTTATAATAGTGTGCTATTAATTTAATTGTTACCATTTCTCCAAGACTTTCACTTCAAGGTTCTCGTCCCCACCCATCTCCAACACTCCTAAACCTGCAGTAGGGCTGATGGTGACTGACAACACAGACACACTCCCTAAAAACTCACTCCACCTTCGGAGTATAAAAATCCACATTACATAAAGGTGCTCAGAGAAGCTCCCACCACGCTGTGGGTGACTGCAGGCAGTCCTTGGCTGCCCCTTTGGTCACCAAACAGGAGAGAGTGTTCCAGAGGTGTCACCAGCCCCGTGGCCCTCCCTGACTGCAGGAGATGTGGAGGATGATGATGCACCCTGATGGAAGTGCCTGAGCCCAGACCCAAAGCCCAGGCACCCAGGCAGGAGGGAGGGAGCAGAGCTGCAAAACCAGAGCCTGATGTGCCCTACATGACCTACCCCGAGGGAAGCTCAGAGCTCTGAGAGCTGCCCCTTTCCCCAGGATCCCCTTCCATCAGGGCTGTCCCTGTGCAGCTCTGGTGGTCCCTCCTCACCCCATGCCCAGGTACAGCAGCACAACTGAGGGCTCCACCTTGGCTGCTTTGCCTCTCACAGAGACGAGACCAAAACATTTTTCCTTCTTTAAAATCTAAAGAGCAAAGAGGTTTGGAAGGCCCTTCTGTAAATCCAGGAGCAATTCTGCTGAATAAGAAGGTGCTGTTTGCACCAAATCACTTCTCACAGCATGTGAAAGACAAGGCCTACCCTGCACAGATGTCCATGAACTCACCACAGAACACGGTGTCGGAGGCTCTTCTCACTTTTTCGCTACAAAATACACCAGCACTAGGTTTTTAATCTTTCATTTTTAGTGTTAAATATTGTACTTAGGAGGTCTAAAATAAGCCAAGCTAACCATCTGCTGTTCAAACTTGAGCAGAGGGGAATGCAGCCCTGCTCACAGGCATGCTGTGTGTATGTTTGGGTGTTACCTGCTCGCTGTGCTGCTGCACACACTGCCTGGCAATTGCACCCAGAGGGAAAGGGGTTTATTTAGAATTATCATACAGGGAGGGTTAAACATTTCACATCTCGGGCTGGAAAGACAGTGCTGGCAGTTTGAAAGTGTCTCTTTGCATTCCTACAGCACAAGGGCTTGGTTTACCAACAAGCTGAGGAAAAATAAACAGAGCCATCTACTCACAAGATTCTCACTTCCCCCAACACCCACCCTCTTTTTAACTAAATGTACTATACCTACATCTTCAAATACCTTTCCTGTCATTTAGGAAACTAAAAGTATTAATAGTGTTGTTCTCTTAAAGAAAATGCCTTCAAGGCTGAAGCACTCATGAAAAATGGAGAGTGCAGCAGTGGGCTTTGAAAGATAATGTTGTAATTTCTGGTTTTCTGTAGGCCCAGTGTTTTGACACATGACTAGATGCTTTAGAAATCTGGTGTTTGTTTCAGAAAGTAATGCATCTTGATGAAGAAACCAAATGTTCTCACTTACAAACTCTCTTTGGGGAAGGACTGCCAAAGGGAAGGCTTTCCTTTTTTTATTGTTAAAAAGCCTGGTGTAAAAATTTCAGTTCCACGACACAGCCTGTAACAAAAGTGCAAAGCCGTGGGAAATACAGACAGTTCTTCCTTCCTGTGCAACTGAGCTCATCACAGAGCTGACAACCTGCATTTCAGCTGCATCCCTAACCACATTCTAATTAAATTATATCTCACATTATTTTGAAATAAGCTACAAAGGACTACTGAGATGGAATTAGTTACTAATACATCAGTCCCCAATAAAGCTCTAAAATTTAGTGTTGTTCTTCGTCATCCAAAGGAAGATATGTATCTTCATCACTTCTTCACCTGCTTTTATAAAGCAGCTGATGAAATTACCACTCAGTAATTTTATCTCTCTGCCCTCTTGATGCTGATGAAATCTGGTGTTCTGAAGGACGTTAGCACTGAGCTAATCTATGCAATATACTGCTTTCCAACATAATTTTAATTACATCAGAAATTATCCTACAGAAGTCCCTGAACTTTAAATGTGATTTTTAGATCAAACCAAATCCCTTTTGGCTGTTGTTTTGTCGTTTCCTTGTACTGTCTATATCAACCTGTTGTTTCCTTGGGGTACAGTCAGAGCACAAGGTGCTTGGCATAGGGACTGGCTCTTGTTCAGAGGGTTTAATGTGATTTATCTAGACCCTTAGGTTGAAGTTCACCATTGAACACATCAGACTGACCCAAGGAATGTGTTTTAGTAAGGAAATAGGGCTTGCACAACCCCAACCTTTACTGATAAACACTGTATTACAATTCAAGTCTGGTGCTTTCACCTGCAAACACTGCGGATCGCCCTGTAATTGGCATTCCAATCTGATTGCACTGATGAAATTTAAACCCAACAGCTTCTTCCCTGACCCTTCCATGTCATTTTTCATGCTTTCAGGCCCCCTTACAGGTGCCAGAGCCCCCCCTGTACCTTTGGAGGGGACTGCTGCTGCTTGGCAGGGTTGGCCGAGTGCTGGTGCCGCAGAGCTCGGGGGATGAACTCGGGGGCCAGAGGGTTCAACACGTATGTTTTCTTCAGCTCCAGAGCCTCCAGCTGGGCTTTGATCTGCTCAAACGTGATCCCATGAAGGCTCTCGTTCTCGTGACACAGGGCAATAAACCTCTCCCAAAATTTCCTGTGGAAGCAATTTAGAAACAGAGGGTAACACTCAACGGCTGTAGTTGAAATTCAAACACATTCAGTATAACTTTAAAAAATACAAAGGTGAGAAATACCCTCAAAACTACTCTTGTCAAACGCTTCAGAGGCACACAGAGATTAATATTTGGGAGTTTCCAGAGACCCTTTGAGATTCTCTGGTGGAAAACAAATGAAACCATAAATTTTATTGCGTGTCAGATCTTTCTGTAACATTGAAAAGTAATTCTGGGCCAGAAAGACAACCATGAGATGACACAACTTCTCTGTGGAAATTCTGTTTTCAGCTTTTTGGAGGGGTTATTTAAACCATGTAATAAAAGAACATTCCTCCCTGTCTTCTCCTTTCTCATGACATGTCTTTCTACTGCTTATAAAAAAATTTATATTATTCTTTATATTGTTAACATCCACAGCAGGACTACAAAAATTGGACACTTATGACTTTTTTTTTTAACCTCAAAGGAACTTTTTGGGTGAAGTTACTGAAGCTTAAAAGATATTAAATAAGGTCTGAAGATGTCACTTAAAAAAAACCAACCAAAAACCAAACTGTTTCTCAAAAAAAACCAAGAATAATGAAAGTTAGTGAAAAAAGTTTAAAATGACAATGACCTTAAGAGTATTTGATTATAACTCATGCTTGTTCACCCTTCAGTAATAAGGTCTGGCCTAGAAGCAAACACTGTTATTTCCTCAAAACCTGTACAATGAGAGACTGCTGCACATTAATTTTAACAGCAGTGTCACATTTCGCTGAGTAGCTGACTGTGGAAAAGAACAAATGTCTGTCTTGCAAGAATTCTGTAATGTTAGTGATGTATTTCAGAACCCCAAATAGTTTTCCCTCAAAGCCCATCTTCTTGTGATTTTACAGAGGCAAAAAATGCTCTTTTAAAATTCACGATGCAAGATGGCCCTTTTTGAGCCTTTTGCTCTGAGGCAAATAGATCTTGCAAAGTTTTAAGTGAGGATTAAAGCCCCAAATTAAATACCTCGCTGGGACGCTTTAATGATGGAATTCCCTCTGATTAATCAACTTGTTCACCAAACCCACCTCCAGGTCCCACAGATCCACTGAGCCTCATCCTCTGCTGCTCAGAGCGCCCCAAGCAGTCCCTGCACACGTGGAACACACACTGGGTGTAAGAGCAGAGGACAAAACTGCTGCCTCTTGGTGTGCTGGGGAGTTTCAAGGAGTTTCTGCCAAAGCAGCCCTGTCTGGTCCAGGCAGAGCACAGAAAACCACGATGATCACCCTGGGCACACTTCACCAAGCTCTCCACAACCATCACTACAGCCCTGACTCATTTTGACAGGTGTTAGAATATTTATAAAATTCAAGTACACCCTCAACTTTTCTGAGGTCTGTTTTTCCTAACAAAATGTCACTTCTTTCAGACTTCTGTACTCCTGTTGTACTAAAAAAGAACCATCTTCCCAGCGTTCTGCCAGAGCCCCTCCAGCACTGTTTTCAAAGAGGGAATATTCAATTATTCAGTGAAACAAGACAATGGGGTATTAAAGGGAAAGCTCGAGCTACATCTTAATAAAGTTTCAGTGCTCCTTGTTTCTTAATTATCTTTTTGTTTTGTAATTTGGAACAGCTATACATACATAAACAGCTGCTGGTTTTCAAAGTGCAAACTCAATCTTTAACTGCCAAGACTGTAATTCATTTACCTGCTGACAGTCTGTGGTTTTATTTTATTAAGTTTTTGCACGCCCTGTTTCAGATATTTTGAAGGAGCTCTCAGGAGGCAGAGGGCTCTTTCTCCTCATTTCATTACATAAACCAGCTTATGTCTAAAAAACCCAACCAGGCAGAGGGAAATTGAACTAAACCCACAGCATTATTTCTGTGTCAGTAAGATGTCAGGAGCCATTTGGAGTAGATCTCTGTCCTCATGTACAGATCCCCCTGATGCTGCCCCAGCAGGTAAGGGGTTAAATCCAGGTTGTGTCATAAATGCAATAAACAAAGGTTTGGGTTGCATTTGGCTTTTTCACTTCTAACCCTTGAAAACCACATCCCTTTTCAATACAGTAGAACACTGCTCAGGAAAGTAGAACACAACAGAGATGTAACAACTGACTAACATGTATTTTTAGCTTTATTTTAATAATGTAGTCAGTGCAGTGTTTCCTCTCTTGGAGAAATAAGCTGCAGGGTTTATCTCTGATCATCTCAAAATTTCAGCTCCTCCACTGGAAAAAAAAAAACCTTTGAAGAACAAGAATTTGGTATCCTTAACATCAGTGTTTACATATCTCAGCATTTTTCACATCTCGTCATTTAGGCCCGAAAAAGTAAATTCCCTCAAATCTTAATGAGTTTTTTCCAAGTGTCACGAAGACATATCAAAACATAAATAATGTTTTTCAAGTCTTCTACCATCCTACAACTGGCATAATATTCAACTTTAAAACACCACATTACATCAACATTTTTAACTTCAAATTATACATTACTTTTATTTATGTATAAAATTGTAACAGGTGTACAAAAACCACTCCACTAGAAAGCAAAATGAAGCATCTTCAATGGCTCCTGTCAAGAGAAAATTCAAGCAACTCTAAACACATGAGGAGGCAGTTTCTCAATGTCCAGGTGCAGGCAGCCCACACTTTGTCTCTGCAGGCTGTTACACACAGGCACATCCAGCCCTGCCCTAAATGCATCAGTCCTAAATAAACACCCTTTTAGTATCCTTAGCCCTGGTTAACCGAGGAACACACATCAAGTACCTGCATCTTCCAATGGAACACAAAGCAATAGGATCTCCCACCACAGCTACCAAGGATTGTGCTCTCGTAATGGCAGTGTTGAGAAGTTTGTAATTTGAGAGAAAACCATAATCCAAGTCTTCTGTGGAATCCTCCAGTAACTGCTCCTTCCTTTTGATGGGGGTCTGCTTGTGTTTGCACGTGTGCCGGGTCCGCACCGTGCTCAGGAACAGGACTCGGAACTGCTTTCCTGCAAGGACACAAGAAACAAAGGTCTGAGAGTTGTTGCTGTTTCTGATCACACCACAACGAGATTTCACACCCAGATATCCTGAACTGAGAGCTCCCCTTCCCATGAAGAGCTTTCTGCAAGAGTAATAAGATTTAAAATTTTTAAAAGATGCACTATAAATAGCAGATTCTATTACAAGAATATTTCCTTTTTAGAAAACTTATTTTTCACCTCGATATTAATCACTCCAGAACTTTCTGAAATGTTACTTATCTTCACAACGTTGCCAGTCAGCCAATAACAAATCTTGAGTTTATTTATTTTACCTTAAACAGAAGTTCTGGACATTCTTGATTCATATTTTAAGATTTCTCAAATATACCAATATCTACCATGAAAAACCAGAGCACACCACTCACTGTCACTCAGTTACTTTATTATCTGCCTTTGTTTATTCCTGACTAAAAGTGCAACCTAGCAACAGGCTATGCCTACACAAAATTCTTGTTATCAATGTGATTCCAGGAAGAAAGACCTAAATCTCTGGACTCCTTTTTACAATTTATTCCACGGATGCAAAGAATCAGTAAAACGTTTTGAGGCTGAAGCTTTGTTACATTTTTATTTGGATATCTGGCCATCCCCTTACGTTAAAAATCTACCAGTTCTCACATGTTTCACTCAATTTATTTTTTAAGCAAGCTTGAACTTCATTTTGGGAAGAGATAAATCTCCCATCCCTGGGTTTGCTGCTTTGGCAGCCAGAGGTGCAACACCACCTGTACCACGGCTCTCCTTGTGATGCTTGGTAAGTTTATCAAGCCTTACTCCACTTGCCCAGTGCCACATCTCACTCTCTTTGTCCCCCTGGGGGCCAGAGAGCTGGAACTCACCCTGAACATTGAGCACCCTCTCGACACTGACATCAGACAGCCTCTTCTTCCTCAGCTCAGCCCGAATTCGGAACACCTGGTCGGCGTAGGGTGTCACCACCCCGATGCTGCCATCATCCAGCTTGCCCCAGGCAACAGGCCACTTCCTTCTCAACTCCTCAACACGCTCCACCACTTCAAACACCTGGAAAGAAAGGCAGGAGGCTTAAAAGTATGCTCCATTCTTTGAGATGGAAAGAGAATTTGAATTTTAAAGCTCAAAAGCATTTACATGACACACTATTACACAAGCAGTAATAGTATTGCATTCTAGAGTGATACTCTACAATATCACTTATTAAAATAATGTGTTTACTATTCAGTACCCTTTTGTTATCTTGAAATGTTGTCTTCAAAGTACAAACTTGAAAATGGCATTAATAATCTTAATTTTCAGTCTTATGAAAATATCAAGTACAGCAGAGCCAGTCTTGCCATACTTGATGTAATTTCTGTAAGTAAATGTGCTGCTTAAATAGAGACTATTTTATTTTTATTCTGGATATTATATATGTCATCTTAGAAACTGGTAACTCTGGAAAGAGAGTCCATACACCAGAGCACAATCACTTCCCATTCCAAAGGATATCATTGGGAATTCCAGATTATCCACCAGCTGCCAATTCCTCTCAATGGAAGACCATGCAATGTGCTACCTGAGCAGATTAATGTGCAATAAAACCTGAAACCCCCTCCTGTGAGGAGACAGGCACAAAGCAACCTCCTGCTACAGCAGCTCCTTTCAACACCCCACACTGAGGGACTGCACCACAGGAGCCCCTTTGCTTTTTTTTTGGTTTTAATTTCCATTCAAATGTCATTCAATAAATATTTCTGCAGCTATTTAAAGCATGATAATTGATGATGCAGTTTTCCTACAGCAGCACAAATGCAAGATCAGCCTCTTAAAGCAAAAAGAAAATCTGTTCATCCTTAAAAAATCATAAATAGTTTCTTTTGGGTAATTTTAGAGGGCAGTGACAATATATGGCTGTTTTGGAGCAAGTCCTGAATATCACTTTTTGTGAGATAAATTGTATTTAAAAGCCAATTCTACTGCCAAAGGGTATTAGAATAAACTTTGATATCTAGAAAAACCACAGCACAAAAATAATGATCTTTTGTAGGTATCCTGGCATGCTCCACTGAAAGCATAAAGCTTCTGGGTATGTACTTAGAACTAACACCACACAGGGAAATTTTAGAACCAAGACCAAAAAGGGCAAGTGTATTTTCCAGATTAATTCCTAATACAGGCCCCAATGAACCATAAGATGCCCCAGTGCAAACACCCATTAAGGGTCAAACACAAAAAGCTCCCTCATCATCCAATTTCAGTTTTCCTGGTGGTGTTTCAGCAGTCTCTGTCCTTCATTTCTGCCTCTGGCTATTAATGACTCACAGTTTTCACACAGTTACTTGGTCACTGAAGATATTTTTAGGTCTTTTACAACTTTTTTTAAATGGCAAAGTAATCCAAGTAGATTCATGAAAGTGGTCAGGTGCCTTCAGGATTTTTTTTCAGTGATGTGTACAGAAGTCACTGGAGCAGATATTTTAATATATCAAAGAATCCTTAACAAGTGCAGCATAACAACAACAAACAGGTTTAAAATTGTGCATCAGATGAAGCACACCATGATCAACAAAGGGAAACACCTCACAACAAGCACTGCTGCTAAACTGCAGTCCAGTAAGTTAAAATTCCTCCTAAGCTTAAGAAAATTAGGGATATTTCTATGATTTTTTCTCCCTGCCCTAACTGGAGGGGACTGGAAAAAGGCACCTTCCACTACAAAAATCATTATCAAATCAGGGATGGGAGGGGGGTGCTGCTGCATGTGTTTGTTTTTGTGGGTTTGGGTTGGGTTTTTTTTAAATACAAAGGAAGAAATGAGATAGAAATACATGAATACAGGTAAATCTGTGAACCAAACACATGGAGAATAAGTTCTCACCTAAAAAAGCCTCATCTGCCCATGATCAGTTAGACACTGATCCCAAACATATTAAAGCAAATATGAAATGTTACTCCAGAGGAGCCTTATCTGAGTGGGAACATTTCTCCAACAGTCAGAGAAACCTAAGTTTTACTTCAAATTGCAGTTACTCTCAGTTGCTAAGAGACATCTATCAGAATGTCACACGAATTATCAGCAAAGACATCCTGAAGAATGAGCCTGAGAGAACAATACGCAGCTTCCAATTTGCAAAGGAAAAAAGAAGATAAATTAGTGGAAATGTTTACTACCATTGCAATTTTCACTACATCATGTTTTGCAAACTCCTCCTAGGAGAGGACAATTTATGTCTTCCACCTACACTGATCACAAACCAGTAAAGTCGGGGGGAGCTTTAAGAAAACAATCAAGAATAAAGCCAAAGAGTTACCTCTGCATTATTGTAAAAAGCTGTACTGTTTTTTTCTTGCACATCTTCTCCACGTGCTGTGAAGAAAGTCAGAGGGTAGAAGTCTTTGTGTGCTGGCTGCTTTCCACTTGCCATCAATTTGCCTTCATAGAAAAGTTCAGATGTGTAACTGCAACAAGGCGAAACAGGATAAAATGTGGAGTCTGCACATGAGCTCACTGATAAAATATGCAAATCTCACTGATCAAATATGCAACCACAAAATACTTCATAAGGAAAGCACAACCACTAATTACTATTCAGCATCTTCAAGTGATTTCTCTGAACTGATATTTCCACACTACAGACAGAGCAGAAAGCACTAAAAATATGCTTTTCTAACAGTTTTTCTACAAAGGCCATTTTTAATTGTAATGTAAAGCTTGACAAAGTGATGAACATTCTCAGTAACGTTTCACTCAGGAGTTCTGGTGGCTGGAAACTGGGCAAAGACACCACTTGCTGTCTGGCACTGGCTGTTCCCCAGCTGGTTGGATGAGCCTGCTCACATCAGTTAAGAGTTATTGAACTTGGAAGATAAATTTGCTACAGATTTTGTGTGTACCGAGCACGACACAAGCCAAGTGTTGAGCTTTCAAGCAACCTTTTCCTCTGTGACTTCTACTCCAGGCCAATCTGTGTTGAACCAGAATATGGTTCCTCTGCTGGCAGCAGCCATTCCAGGGCTGGCTGACTGAAAAACAAATGAGGCAAGAACCACACTGATGGTGAAAAGTAGGAGGGAAGAAGGCAAAGTGAATGGAATGAGATAAGAAGGCAGCAAGAAAAGACTGCAGATTGGCATTGGTGGTATTCTAAGCCCTGCATACTACTGCATGCACAACAGAGCTGAAGGAAGGTACTGCCTTCCAGCAAGCAGTGAATTTTGCTATAATCTAACTTTTCAGTGCTCAGTGTCCTCTGGAACACCCCTCAGTGGCTGCAGTACCCTGAGCACAGCCTGACATGGAGACACCCAAAGCAGGACACTGGTGGGTGCACTGAGCTCTTCCAGGATTCCAGCTGCTGCAGCTCCAGATGAACCCAGATGGGCATGGAGAAGCTGAAGAAACTTGTTTGCTGCCAACTCACCATCAAAGAACTGCAGCCCAAGCACTGACCTGACCTGGGCAGCCCTGGGGAACATTCAGCTCCTCTGCCTCTCAGCAAAACTAACCATTTCTTCTGCAAATTAACTTTTAGTAATGAGATCTCAATAAACAATAAAACACCTTTTCTATATGGACTGGTTTTTCCAATTACAGCTCCAAAGTCAGGCTGATCTAATGGCTTGTTCTTCCTTTAATTTCTCCTGCTGTCTCTACTTCAGTGAGGTTGGGATGATTGATGAGCTCTCCAGGAACCATCTTCCTACACTTACTTCTGTCTTAAGTGCCATGGTCCCATTTGTCAGGGGAAATTCCACATTACACAAAACAGCAGACTTGAGCCACCTCCTAGAAGGACCACCCTGAGAGTGTTCAGCTGGTTTCCCTTCCCACAGCAACACTTCCTAGTGGGGTTGGGCACACTGGACTCTCAGCAGAGCAGCCCTGCTGGAGTTTCTGCAGTTCCCATCTCAGAGTTCACCACAGTGGATCTTTCTAGGAACTCACTGTCTGAACTCCAAGTGCTGAACTGAATTTTCATGATCTTTCTGAGGCAAATGTCATGGAAGTGATCCCTAAACAAAAGCTGAAACAATCCCTTCCTTTTCAAATGTTCTCTCATTTCAAACTCACACTTCCAAGGAATGTGTAAAAAATGTAGCATCACTGAGTCTATAATTACAAAGTCCACAAAGTGAAGACAGATCAAGCTATGCAAGAAAATACTTTACATTCTCACTTTTGATTCCCCAGAGCACTTAAATATTTCTGCTTTTGCTTTGAACACAGTGATAACCTAATTAGTATGACTGGATAGCAACATAATATTCCTCAGTACATATTTCAGCCAGGATTTAAACTTTAGCATTTTTCCCCATGACTGCACTTATTCTTTCCAGCACAGCTCATGGATGAGCTCATTACACTGGCAACCATTAGTTTATCATAGCATGAAAATGCAAACCCACTGATTAATGTGTCTTGAAAGAAGTTATAAAGGATGTCAACAGGAAAGGAACATGCTCAAAATGTGACCTATTTCTTTCTGTTCACAGTTGCATATCCATATGTTCCTTACACTGCCCACAGCTTACCATTCCAAGATAATCCACCCCAGTGAATCTACAATTCTGAAATGGCTCAAGGAAACACAGAGCCTATAAACTATACTGCATGATGGTTAAAAAGGGAAGGTTAGCTCTGCTTTGGCTTAGTGTGCAAGTCCTGCAGCCAAACCATCCCCACCTGAATGAGGGGTCTGCCACACAGCCAGTGGGCATCTGTTCTAGGAGACCAAATTTCAACCTACCAACAGTGCATTACTCTACTAATTAACTTTGAAACCACTAAGATTTCATTCCAGTGCCACTTCAGCGTGCTGGGCTGTCCTTTGGCTCACTCTCAGCAGTCAAAGAAACACGTGATACAGTGAAAAAGTTCACACCTACTTGATGATTGCTTCATGGGAGCGATAGTTCTCACACAGCAGGATCCTGCACGGGAACTCGGCAGGGTAGTGCTCGTAGAGCCGATCCAGCAAGGAAACATGAAGGTTCCTTTCCCTGGCAAATTCACTGTAGACAAAAGGACTGAGCTGTAATAGACACACACATACAAAGAAAATGTAACTAAGTATGTGGACTCGGAATTTCATGCTCCCAACATAAGTATCATCAACTCCAGAATGAAACCTTACTTTTACTGTACAGTCCTAGCTGGAAGACACAGACCATGGCCATTCCCCAGAAATGCCCAGTCCTACCACAAAAGTGACAAAAGACCAGCATGGTCCTAAAGGAACAATCAAACATTGAATAACTATGCAAAGAGAAGAGCCCTTATAGCTAAGTTAAACACCCCAAACTGTCTTCTGACTGACATTACACCACTACTCTCACAACCACTTTACAATTAAGCTACAACCACAAATAACACAGATCAGAAAATAAAGAAGTTTTAACACAATTTCAAAAGCTAAATAGACTGCTGTTGAAAAAACAAAACCCCCAGTGACCTAGTTACTGTTACTCTAAACTACAACTGGGTTTGTTTAACAATAAACCCACCATCTATTAAAGCACGAAAAACAGAACTAAAGATGACAAAAGAGAGATTTTTCAAAGAAAATTTCAAAATTTAGAAAGGAAGCCAATGTATTTTGTCATTACATATGATTCAGATTCTGAGTTTGAGCTTCACTTCAGCTAAACAGTAGTTTTTGAGATTTAAATACTGGCCACCTGACTGAGTATCTTCTGGAAGAACCTGAGCGAGATCAAGCCTGAAGTGGCAAGAATTTCAACCTCTTGGAAAGCCCTTTTGAGATCTGTATTCAAAAAGCACTACCCCAGTCCTTGGGATTCCCAACAGCCTGACTTGAAATGATCTGCAGGATTAAATCACAGGTGGCAACACCACCCTCAGTTTGTCACTGTACCAAAGCAAACATCCCCTCCACTGCTACGGTGAAATGTCAAGAGAATTAAAGCCAAATCTATAAAACCAAATAAATCTGGCCTAAATCAATAGAGCAGGGAGAGTTGACTTTTCCAAGCATGATTTTTCATGCCTACAGGCTGCAAAATTACAGCCATAATCCGAGTTTGGAACCCTTTAAACCCAGCAGCTCCCAGGCACATCACAGTAACATAAAGGCACTGGCTGGTTCCAGTTTCCTATTTCTTACTTGTCCAAATCCTCACATTATGATAATTCTAATAAGAATTTAAAAGGAGTTCTCTAAATCATCATACAGACACTCCATGTTCTTGAATTCTTTAAAAAATCAACAGGGAAGAGCAGCCACAAGCCCCTGACTGTAATAACCATCCCCATATCTTATCCAAATTAGACCCCTTGAATTCTCCTTGGCTTCCCCATGATTTGGAGCAGATCAATAACTTAAATATATAAATACAAATATTATGTGTATATATATGCACTTATACTCAAAAATTCCAATTCTTACCTGCATGTGGTCTCCAGCCAAGACAATTCTTGTGTTTTTATTAGCTAATGCCAGAGGCATAATAGTTTCACACTCCATAGCTTGAGCAGCTTCATCTAACAGAATGTGTGTAAAAAACCCTGCAAAACAGAGATATCAGCAAATAAATGAAACCTGAAATACGACAAAAAGACTGAGAACCAAACAAGAAATTGAACTTAACCTTCTGTGCTCTGATAGTACCCAAAAAAATAACAAAACAAAAAAATTGAACTTTACATTCTGTATTCTGACAGCATCAAAAACTTGAAGGAAAAGAATGGCTTACACAAATTAATTTCTAGCAACTACAAGAAACCACACAAAGGATTTTCAAACCCATGGAATGACCAACAGTGGTCACCTGAGTGCCAGTGACATTGGCAGGAGCCCACAGATCTCCCTCTTTCCTCTGATATACATGGAATTAAACATGTTTTACCAAGAAATGTCTCCTGGCAAACCTCCCTCAGAGGTTTCTCAAATCTGAAAGCCTTTTCACCACCAGGAGCCTTGAAGAACTTTGGACAATGACAAGAACAAGGACATCCTCATGTACTTGAGTCCTATTAACTACATTTTATACACTGAATTTCCCATTAAAAGTGCACACATACCTGAGCATTTTGCTGGTTATGGGCTTAAGGGAATGTTGGGGGGAAAAAACGAACAGAAGTTGAAGGAAAATTTCAATTCAATCTCACAATAACATTGGACCAAAGGTTGGTGAGTGGGGGGGTGAGAGTCTATGCACTGGAGAACATGCACTTGGAAAGACCTGGCCACTGTAGACTTGTATTTTATGAAATGTAAATTCAGGAGAGGTATAGAAGTAGTTTTATACATTGATATCTGTGTTTAAAGCAAAGTATTAGAGGACTTAGTGCACCATCCAATTAAGATTACATACATAAAACTTAGCAATGTTCTTTGGAAAACAGGAATTTCATCCAGTTGCACACACATTACTGTGGCATGACTGGAGACAGCCCATTGCCAAACAAAGCACCTATTTCTGTCTGGAGACCTGAAAATGTTTACTATAAATTCCATAATAGCTTTCTCTGTTGCAACAAATGCTTAAACATAGCCATAAAAATCTAATCTGAGCAACCTCTGTAAAGGAATTCCATGCTCTGCAAAAGGCAGATGGATTTCATATGGAGATCAAGAAAACAACAAACCCTAAGCAGCCTCTGCCCCAAAAAGTCAGCCTGATGTATTTCACTTTAGAAAACAACCCTAAATGTATCATGTTAACAAAGCACAGGGCTTGTATGTGTGGGAGTTGTTTGCAAAGCTCAACAATTCATAAAGCAAGGGGAAAAAGCTCTCTGTGTATTTATGCTTACATGCTCCACTGAGTAATGACCTTAATGAGCATAATATTCAGAGTCAGAATCTCAAACAGAATTTTCCCTCTTGGATCTCAGAAATACCAGATCATACATAATACTGCTTCTTTACTTCATTTTTTTTAATAAGAAAGAGCAAGCAAAAGGTTAATTTGAATGCCAGCAGTTTCCAGCTTTGCAATAAACATTTATTCATAAAAAAAAACCAAAAGAGCATTTTAAGATTATCACTGTTTGCTTTATTGTTTAATGGATCAAAGAACTGGGTAAGGAAGAAACAGTGGTAAGAGGAAGGTAAATTCTCAAGCATGAACACTTCTTGTTTAGAGATTACTTTACCTGGTTCAAGATCCAGTTGACAGAGATACTGTGATGTATTTAAAGTAACAACTACTACTCGTTGCTTTAGAATGTCTTCTTTCTGTGGCATCTGAAAGGTGGAATGTGTGCTTGAAATCAAACAGTACTGATGCACAACTGGGTGAACAGTCTTTACCCAGCGATTTCGGAAATATACCCTAGAAAAGAAAAAGGGGCTTATTTTCTACATGGTTTCAACACAGCCACAGCCTAATGTTTCAAATATTGATACTCTGTTTTCTGGTAAATAATCTTCAAGAAGTAAAACATCACGACTATGCAGGATTACATGCTAAAATATCCTGGATTTAGCTTCCATTATTTGCTGCAGTGCAATTTTACATACACAGACAGTTACCAAGGATTAATTCACATAAGGAAATCTGTCAATTCTTCACACATTTCAGTTCTGTGACACTCACATCAATGTCTGCTTCATTTCAAACTAACAATAAACTCATTTTAAAGAAGTATTTCCTCAGCTGAAGTGTAACTACAGCCCAGGGTGTGGAACTGCCAGAGCTGCAGTGCTGTGCCCATCCCACCCACTGCAGGGAATACACTGAAATTTATTGAAATATATTGAAATCCTGCTCTTCCTTTACACATATTGTATGTGGTCTGAGTTCTAAGAACCAAATTTGAAGTATATTCATATGTTTATCTTAAAGGGCCATAACTGTGACATACTGTATAAAAAAAATGAGAAAACAGTGCCAGAGGATGGCTGGAGCCTAAAATACCACTGACTGAACTTCCAATATGACACATAAGGTCATTTTAACCAGCCCAGCCTGAGATCAGTGCTGAGTTCTCCTCAAGGAGGGATGACATGTGACAGCCAGCCTGGCCACATGGAAGGGACACCCAGGAGACACAAAATCTGTGTCAGAAAGCAGAGAAGAAGTAACTCCACAGGGCTGGACACAACTCCCCCAAGGAGCTGAGAAAGGTCTCAAAGGCTTCTCCATCAGCTCTTCCTCCAAACTGTGCCCTCCACAAGAACTGTAAATCTAAAGTGGAACCTTTAAACTACAGGCAACTAGTTAGAGATATAAATATTTAGAATTAAAGTTATTTTGGTTTATTTCCAAAGCAAATTAAGATTAAATTATTTAATTTAATTTCAGTTCTAAGTACAGGATATAATGCTGTTTGGTTTACCCATTCATTATTTTCTCCTGTGCCCATATTACAAATCCCAAATCATTAATAAAGTATTTGGAAAAGTGTAATTCTCCACTTAATTGCAGAATTACTCTGGGTATCAGATACCCATCCATGTTTGTAAGTCACAGCTCAGTTCCATGGAATGGGAAGGAAATGAGCATTAGGATTATAATAACTTTGGGCTGTGAAAATACAATGTCCATGAAATGCAAAGGCACTTCAGGACTCTGAATGGCTCTTTAATTTGCCAACACAACCAACCCAAACTGGCAGTGGGTGACCAAAGGTGACTCCAGGGAAGATTGGGCTCAGTGCAGGATCAACCACCACACTCCTCAGCTGTTCTCAGAACAAGACCCTTCTGCTGTGACCCCAATATATTTGTGTCTGATTCACTTCCTCAGCCCTAACTGAGGGTAATGCTCACCCAACACCTCACAGAGGGCTGGGAGGATTACTGAGTTTACTGGGAGTTTATGTTTGTAAAGCACTTTGAGATTCGGGGATGAAAGGTGCTATTGAAATGCAAAATATTATGGTTATTAGACATTATTATACCATGCACTGTCTTTTATTACAAAAATTCAACTGTGGGTGACTCATAGATTGGCTGACAGCATTTCAAACTGCATTGCTGCTTACCCATTAATTTCTTTTATTTTGATGTGAGATCAAAAAGGTATCCCAGAGCTATTATTCACCACTGGCATAAAAACACCTGACAGATGTGACTACTTGGAGAATGTCGTGATAGAAGTAAACCTTCCTGAACAAGGACTTGCTTTCTCAGGTGCAACTTGGGCTAATAAAAAATCCTGCAATTTCTTTAGTAGGTGTTTTTTTCTTACAGCTGGATGAACCAATTACAAAAATGGGGTTTACCAGTTTAACACAAATCATAGTGTTTCACTCTGGAACATGCCCTTAACTTCTGATTAAACAAAAGACTAAACTTCTGATGGCAATACCTGCATAAGCCAAGTGCTAAATCAGAATACTCATTAGTCCCTACAATACTTTGTATTAGTGCAGCTCTGGGCACAAAGGTGGGCAGAAATGAGACTCAGCCACAGCTCACCTGAGGGTGGACTTTCCCCCATCAAGTGCCTCACACCAAGCCTTTAATTCTGGAGAAATTTAAACCTTGCAGGCTCAGGTTTGCCCAAACCACAGGCAGTGAAATTACTGCCAGGAGTAACTGGGGACCAAACTGCAGCTCTTCACCTTTGCCTGTTCTGAGCCAGAAAACACTCCCAGCTCCTCATAAAAAGGCCAGGGCTCTCCCTTCAGGCTGTGCTCCAAAAAAACTCTTCTTGGATAAACTCCAAGCCCAGCTCCTCACATTTTGTGCAGTTATTTCTCACCTGAAATCCCTCCAGTAAAAACAGCACAAAAACTTAAGAGGGAAAGGGATCTGACAGTCTAATTTCATGCCTCTGTTAAGAGACCATTAGAAAAAAATAAATCTAAGTAGTCCCAAGAAGCCTTAAGAAAACCTTAAAAGCATCTGATTTCCCTCTTCCATTTCTTTTGATCCACCTCCAAAGAGAGGCTCATTCTCCCAGACAAGTATGTTCCTTGGGATGCAGCAAACATGTGAAGAACCTGTCTTACCACTTGAAAGTTAACTTTTTTAATCCATCTTACTTTGAGGATGCAGGGAGAGAGAAGCTAGAGTTTCAAGAAAAAAAAAAGGAACTGGCAGAAGAGTAATTTATTTTCCAGGCTAAATTTGATAAGATAAATTAATTCCATTTTCAGTACAAGAACGTTACTACAGGCAATTTGGAAAAAAGGGCAATGGTCTCTTAAAACCTGCTGGGTTTTTGGTTGTGTTTGTTGTTTTCTTTTTTAATTCAGACTCTACTTTGCTCCTATTGATTAATTTTTATAGCCTGGGTATCTCCTGTAGCAGCCAATATTGAAGGTGCCTGCTTGCAGAACACATGCAGCACTCACACATGTATGTTAAGATCAAAAGATTCAAAAAATGTTGAGATACTTGAATCAGAATCAACTGATTTTCTCACACTGCTGAACTGACAGCAGTAACATGCTTAGGAATAAATAAAAATATTAAAGTCAGCATCAATTTCTTGCCTTTTCCCTTGGTATTCTATAGAAAACCAGCGTATGGAAACAACTAAATTTAAAACATGCAAGTCAAATAATAGTAACAAAGAGTAGATACCTCAAGCACTGTATGGCCAGAGACACACTGAGAAACTGCTGCTGATTCTTAGGACTGGAGTTTTTTGGAGAGGGTGACAGTGTGAATTATTGAGCTACAATGCTACCTGAGCACCCACCTCCAGAGGCTCCAGCAGCTGATGGAGACAGGCACATCAGAGAAAAGGGAATATCAATCAGGAGCCAATGACTGCCCCTCCCAGCTCTGACTCACCATCTAAAGGGGCCTGGCTGCTCCTGCACACTAAAAATCAAGTGTTTCCATCAAACAGAAGCACTTCCTGGCAGGCTTCTTCCTCCAGCTGGAGCTCAGCTTTGGGATTCATCCCTTCACAAACATTTCTGCAGCCATTCACAGAAGTACATGGAATTGTTTCAGTGTCAGGTTTCTCCAGCAGAAGTCCTGTTTTGGAGTGTGCCCCTAATACAGTTGACTCATCTCCTAATCAAACCCAGGGGCGTATTATCTTATTCTGGGTAAATCTTTGTTTATGGGCATCAGGACTATGAGAATCCAGCCTTCAGGCTTCACTGGTATTTCATTTAGGTGCAGAACTTCAGATTTAACATAAATTCTCAGTGTTTGCATTTTCCAAAGGGCATAGACAGTTATTTTGCTAGGAAAAGATACAAATTTATCCCATGATATTTAAACAGGAAAACTCTACACTTCCATCTTCTATGTTGCATTATGGACAGGATAATTTATTTAGTGTACATCTTACCCACAGAAACATCTACACTCTCAGTGCTCAATGTTAAATAATTTAGCTTTTCTTCTTTAAGAACAACATAAATATTATGTTGCTCCCCACCAGGCTATGGAAACACTTTTAGCAAGGACACTACAGAGCCAACTCCTCACTTGGAGAGTAAATAAGGAGTAAAATCTAAAGCAAAGTGCTCAGTAATTCAGGAACACAACAAACAAGCACAACATCCACCTTGGATAATGAACTGCTTCCCCTCCACTTGATGTTTCCTTTAAAACATTTGCAGGAGGCTCAGATCACCCTGTGGTGATTTTAATCCAACAGTAATGATTTTAATTCCAAAATACATCTTGACAAGAGTCAGTAAGGGAGGTACATCCATAATTAACTCTGAGCTGGGAGTCTCCCACAGCTCTACCTTTCAGTTCACATAAGCTGACCTTTAACTCCTGCTCCAGCAGGTTGGCATGCACTCAGTGCTCAAACAACTATTAGATGTCATTCTTTTTATTTGAAAACATCCATACTTGTGGGTCCATTAGCACATATATTTTATTTATCTATAAATATTTATATAACTCCAGAGGTGCCTCTGTCTTCTGAAATTTCAAATTTTTATTGAGGTGTCCTGACTATTTGAACAGCACCAGGTAATCTCCAGCAGCACTTTCTGAAGGCTTCACAGCAAATACTACAAGTAGACTTCAATTCAAACATTCAGTGACTTTTTAATTAGTGCTGCAATTTTCTTGGCAAATATGTACATCTATTTTAACCGTAAGAAAAATAACACTTTTGTTTAGGTATGTTCTCCTAAGTATTTCTGAGACTGCACTGTACAGATGAAAAGAGAATATGAAAGAAGGTAGCAAAAGCCTGGCAACCACAACAAAACTGTGTTTGACTCCTTGCTCTGTGGATTCACACTCCAATATTCCCAAAAGTGTTGATCACACACATTTTTTCCCACCAGAAAATTAAGACACCATAATGCTTCTCATCCCAAAGTGCTTTACAAATCACCTTAAGACAACCTGTGTTCAAACTCAACCAGCCCAAAGGTATCTTTTCAGAAAGAGCAGCTTTCTTTCCCTGGGCCAGATCCTGGGTGTCTGTGAAATGTCACCTGGCAACCAAAGCCAACAAACCCAGGAGAATTCCCACCTGTTGTAAATGTAACCCTCCCACATAACTGCCCTGCCTTCACTGACATGGCACCAAATCTAAGGCCAGCATGGCTTTTAATAGCCACCAAGTAAACACACAGTCATTTTCTCAGCAATATTATAAACTCACACACTGGCATGCAGAAAATGATGCCCATGTTTTAATATATATATATACACACCAAGCTGGCAGTATAAAGTATACATTGTGATTACTGTGGAGAATATTCCCAGGAGCAGATTTATGCCCATAAATAAATCCTCCTTCATTATTTCCATGCAAGTTTACCCCTCTTGCCCTTAAGCTTCTATTTCTTCATTTTCCCCCTGAACTAATTTCCCCCAAACCCCAATGGTAAGTACATTTCAACACATCCACAGTGACTTCAAAATGACTTCTCAGAAGAGGCCAAACTACTTTCACATGATCCTCTAAATATGTAGCTCCTATGACAGCAGAATTTTTCTCCCAGAAGCCAGGTGGGTAACCCCAGTTTCCAAATTAGCATTTTCAATGTGAGCCAAGATTTTCTGGAATTAAATTACAATTAAAGAGCATTTTGTTTTATCATAATAGCTTTTAGAGCAGCATATCAAAAGTTTGCTCATTAGGAAAGACACAATTATCAATAGAATAATAAAAGCTTAAAAAAGGATGTCTTTATTTTTATGTAACAAATGACCCAAAACTATGTTGACAATATTTCACGTTCCTTTTAGGCTGTTTTTAAAAGCACTGCTGGAAATGCCAATACGCTTTTATGTTTTGAAACTTAACCTTTTTTATAGACACCTTTTCTTAAGAATAATATTTTATAGATACATAATAAGCCTTAAAAAATACCTGAGAGGTCTTGCCTGGGGATTGCCTGCTTCTACATATGGATGTAAATAATCCTTTATGTAGAGATCAGCAGCACTATTAGAATGGGTGCAAATGAGAATCCTGCTGGAATAAATGGATGCAAATAAAAAAGCAATGAAGAAACAGAAAACAATTCAAAGCAGTAGAATACAAAAAAAAGGAAACAGTGGCCATCTTCCTGCACATTTCTCTCCATGAAACTACTGCATGAGTCAGCCCTCAGCTCCAACCCTTCAGTTACGAGCACATTTAAAGCTCAAACAGTTTTCCAATGATTATTTTGTAATTATTAATCTCAACTCCACTGTAAGGAACAGTTTTCATTATCTAGCACACTGCAAAACTTCCCATCACAGTCATTCCACATATGGTTCATTTTAATTAGCTTTGTTCTAAATGGAAAATACAGGCCAAGATTATAAAATTACTTTATCGTTCAAAATGACGTCGGCTGGCTTGGGGTTTGTTTGTCTCTGAGAAATTCACTATTTCTACATTTCACTTGAATTTAAGTAAACCCCATCTTTCCTGTGCCTCATTGAGTGCCCCCTCTCACCTGGTATCCTGCTGTTGGAGTATGTGCTTGACTGCCTGAGCCAGAGTGAAGGTTTTGCCTGTCCCATAGGGACCGATGATAAGAACAGGAGGCAGTTGTATGGACAGGGGAGTCGTGATGGCCAGAACAGCCTCCTTCTGCTTCGCGTTCAGCCGAGGGTCCAACTGCTCATCCCATTGTCTGGGCAAAGGAGGGAGGCACCACAACACCACGTTAAACACACCACCTCTGACAACTGTCAGACAGCAGGGAAAGGAGGGGACATTTCAAAAGCTTTAAGGAAATTAAAGAGCCTTTATGGAGCTCCTGTATTGATTGTGCCACTGAGGCACACGAAACAAAGCAACAAACCCAGCAAAACAATCACATGCTTTAATCGTAAATATTTGTTACTGGCAATAAATCAGTTGTGTTTCTCTCAAAAGGAACGTAACTATTCTCAATTTACATCATCTCACCTAACAATAATTAACCTGCACAGTATACATCCCGGAAAAATCACACACTGCACCATTACCTGATAGCAAAAACAAGTAAACAGACAATGATTTTCTACCATTACCATGCAAAAGAATAGTTACATTAGTTATGTTTCTTCCATGCAGTATTTACATTGTCAACTTTCAAAGTCTACAGCTACACAAACCCTGGGCTTGGTAGAAGTTATCTACAATTAAATTAAACAAACAATTAAAAAATCTAACTTCTCTTTAGTTTTCTTTTCAAGCCCATCCAGGCACAAACCTCTAATGGCAAAAAAGGATATTTGCTGTAACCAGCCAGGGACAGCAGCATGAAGAGGAAGATGCTTTCAGAAAATTCCAGTGAGCATAAGAGGTTAAGGATTTCTAGACAGAGTCTTTAATATTCCCACTGACAGATTTAAAAGTAGACAGGCACAGTCCAAAACACCTGTCACTGCTGCACATATGGCCATACTTTGGTAATGTGATCTGCTCTGGTACGAGCACCACACTTCTTACAGACTGGGCAAGTTTCTGCTCAGCAGTGGTTGGCAAAAGGGAATAAAATCAAGAGGGAATTGACTGAATTCCTAACTTTTAAGATGGCTATGAACAACAAGCTGGCATGAGACTCTTAGAAATACTGGAAAGTTACAGGGACATAAAAGAAAAATAGAAGAGGAAAAGAGGGAAGACAGTTTGGAGTTAGACTGATTCCTAAGGTAGGGCAAACCAAGCCACCAGACAGAAAAACATGCTTAACAGTGACTTAAACTGAACTAAAACCCTTCTGAATATCATTTATGTATATAAAAACTATAAAAGATTACACAAATAAATGATATCAACTACAACTCGTATGTACACAGAAGATAAAGTTCTACCTACTTGACTTACCTTCTTTTTACTGAAATCACTGCTTACTTCCAAACTATTCTTACACACTATTTCCTTGTGAGAGTCACTCAGACATAATTAAGTCAGTGGACAGACTGTCATTGCCCTGCCTGAGCTCTGGAGTATAACTCTATACAGAACCTACTCCCTCCTCCCTCTCAGCCCTGTCACAGCTTTGATGCACCCAGCAACCTTCCTGCTCCCACCCTTTTATTGACCTGTCCTTCCTACACTTCCAAAGGCAAACCACAACTTTTCCAGTCATTTTTGTGTTACATCATCTCAGGGTCTCAGGTTTCTGCCAGATCAATTTCCCTTTAATCCCTGAGCTATGTCCTGATTTGTCCTGCATCACAATCACCCTCCTCACTCCCACCTTGGAGACCCCACACGACTCCTCCCAGGCTCTCCATGGGATCAGTTCCACATTCCTCTCATTTCCCTGCTCTCCAAGCACAGGAACCTCAAGCCTTCCCTGTGCAGCAGGAATACTGACCATATTCCTTGAGCCTCACATTTCTCCTCCCTAAGCTTCCTCTTGGAGACAAACTATTCTCACTGCATCAGCCTTAAGTTTCTGTAGAAGTATTTATATAACACAGGGGTCTATAATTTCATAAAGGAAACAGTGAGATGTGTCCAAAGAATCTCAGGGCTGCCTGCAAGTGCAGGGATCCTTCCAAGAGCCATTCCCACACCTTCCATAGCCACTCCCTCAGGAGTCTGTCCAAATTTGGGCTCGTTGCATCAAGCCCAAGAAGCACTAATGGCTGGGTCCTTGCAAACAGGGCTCTGCACACCTGGGATCCTGCACAGCAAACTCCCTGCAACTGGTATTTACATTCCTATAAAGTGTCATATTTTCAGGGAAGAACAGCAGCACAGTAATTAACAGCAGCACAGTAATTAGCAGCAGCAGATTTGTTTTCTGCAGCCACAGTGGAACTGTGATGCCTCTATACCCACAGCTCAGGGAAAACTCAACAGGTTCTGGCCCTCTGAGGAGCACTTTTCTTGTTTTCTTTAGCACAGTCTCACTCCCTCCTCTGAACCCCCTCACCACTAATGAAGAGCAAGGCTTGTTTCTCCTTCTAGGGTACATTCCAGCCATCTGTTGTGAGAAATTCAGTGCTGCATTCCCACACAACCTTTGATATCAAAGTGCTGCTGTTGGTGTACCTGTTGGGACTCCAGGGGATGGTGGGAGTCATGCTGACATCTGGAAACAAAATACTGTTGTCCTTAATCCTGTCCAAGGCATAATGCATTTCACAGAGGGGTAATCGGTTCAGCTGAAACTGAAGCTCAACCTGCAGGACAAAAGCAAGGAATAAATGAAGAGGGGAACAAATAGAATTCATTTAGGAAATGCTGATTAGCCTTCGCTGTACATGATACATTTTTATCTTCCTGCAGAGGCTCTTGGAAGAAAACAGCAAACAGCATTCAATGCAAAGATCTGTGATAACATCAACTTGCTAATTTGTGTTGTTTTGAAACAAAGATAAACACAGCATTTTCTCTAATGTGATTGCCTGGTTTGACTTTTAAGACTAGATTCCACTGTACTTTCAGAAAAAAAAAACTGAAAGGGAAATATCCTTGGAATCTTTTTTTTAATACAAAAAACGCTCCTGGAAACTACTGCCCTAAAATATATTTCTTACAAATATATGCCTTCAGCCCTTATTGTAAGAACAACCTCAAAAAAAAAGACAGCCCAGTCATTTTTACAGATCAACAGGTGACCTAAACCAGATGTGTGACCAGCAAAGATAAACCCCAAACATAATTGTAGTGAAACATTCTTGAATAATAGTAACTTGTCATTTATGTTCAATTATTAGACCTCTCCAAAAGTTAATTTCTAACAATCAGCTGCTATTAATACACTCTTGGTCTCTCAATTACACGTGTTTTAATGCTACTAAATAAAGATATTGCCAACAAAACTTCTGGTACAAAGCCAGAAACAACATGCAGAGCACATTTAACATTCCTGATTCAATTCAGAACTGAACAATGGAGGGTGAAATTAGTTGATACATAAATATACCAAAAGAGTAAAGAGAGAAATACATTCTAAATTTGAACTCAGGATAAAGGCAGCTCCTAGGGAAGTAAAAACAGTTCTCTCAGGTTATCATTGGCACATATTTAAATTTGCAATGATTAATCTCTCCAAAGATAGAAGAATCTGATCAGAGCATCACCCCAGAGAACTCCACAGTCACAACTAATACAGACACCTTTACACAAAACTTGACACAGATGTGACCAATATAAAGAGCACAAAACCACCAAAAGCTGCTGAAGAACCTCAAGTGACTGACACATTTTTAGGGTTTTTTCCAAAGCATTGTTGTCACTACGTATTTCTGTAATTACTGTGCTACAAGTCTAATGAGTATTTGTGATTAAACAGGAGTAAACAAGTCCCTTTCTGAGACAATGACTGTGAGCACGTTACAAACAGCAGCCAAATGACTGCACCCTGGCTGGAAAAGTGTTTTACCTGGAACTCCAGTTATATTTACAATTTCTATGGCCATCTTTATTAAGAGCTTTCACCACCACCTTACAGAAGCTGGTTCTGTCCTACTAATTAAGAGATAGGAAGAACAGGAACAGAGCAAAGATGAGCTGGAGCTGGTCCAGCAGCACCATCACAACAGTGAGGGTGGAACATGGAGGTGACAGTCATTCCCATGCCCAAAGCAACAATCTGGTCTCAGATCTATTAAGTTTCTCCTCTATGACTCACTGATTCTCTATTAGTCCATTATTACTTAATCACCCTTTAATCTCATGATAATCATTGCTACCAACCACAAAGTTCAACAAACACAAAGCAGTAGAAGAATATATTTTTGCAATTATACAAGTTGTCAAAAAAGTGCAAAGATTTTAAGCTGTCAGCTAAACGAAGTTTTCTTTACATAGTACAAATGAAATCCAATTTGTTCTATTAAAGATCAAAATAAGACAGTGAACATGGGAGGGGAAAAGAATAAAAAAGGAGACTTAGAAAAGCAGATGATCACATCTCTAAACACGACAGGCCTCACTCAAAGCCATATGAAGTTCTCCCACGAACCTTCCCCTCTGGAGAATTCCTACTATGGAGGAATAATTCATCCTTCTAGATTTAACTCCTTGTACCTGACACTCCTTTATCTGCCCACAAAGTCCCCTCGTACCATAGGGACCACACCTGTAAAACCCTCTTGTGCACCAGTAACACTGACTACTCACAGATCATCTCCTTCAAAAGGATTTGTGAATTAGCATTTTCTTTGCTCTGCTCCCTTTCAGTATTACACTGTTCACATCATCACACAGCATGTCAAATCAACCCCAGCTCTGCTGTAAATACACCAGGTTTGCTCACAGCCTTAGCATTCTGTCTCTGGCAGATACAAAGGTATTAAATATTCATCCTGACTATCCCCCTTTACAGCAGGATGTACAACCACAAGCCTGAAGACAAGGGCAGGAACAACTCTGACAACATGAAGCATGGACCTCAGGGTTTGGGACTGCCTGCAAAACTTTGTTTAAATAGGACACATGAATGAGAATTCTTTTCCCCCAGTGCTGCACTGGATAGTTTGTGCCATCCACCACCTCAGGCCATGCCCTGCTCTTCCCAACAGGGGTTAGGACTTGTCAGGAATGACAGCTCAGCTCATCCAGCCCCAGGGGCACCTCGAGCTCCTTCCAAAGCTCTGTCCTACCCATCCCTGCTCAGTGCTGGTTTGTTTCCCCCCAACCACATCCTGAAGGTGTTTGGAAAAAGCTGCCACTCAAATGGCAAATGGTCCCAAACTCATGGTTAATCAATACAGGGGAGATATCTTTGCTCAGACAGATCCAAGGCTGACAGAAGACCATACAATGTAATGATGGTAATTTAAATGCAGAAAAATTGTGATGCTCATCTGGGTGACACTTTAACAGCCCCTTCTGGGAGTCCAAGCAAGATGCCTGGCATGAAATACCTCGTATTATCCACCTGCATTCACCTCCTTCTTTAACAGCTTGTGATTTGTTTTGCTTTTCATGATGCTTGGATAGAATCAAATAGTTCTATTTGCTGCTGCAGAGTACTGAATGAGGCCATCTGGGAAGGAGATGCCTGTAACCTGCTCTAATATACACTCCACAATAGGCAAACAGTGGGAAAGGAAGTTAATCCATTGCCAGGTTCACAGAGGAGGACACAGAACAGAGGAACTGCTCCAAAAATAAAACAGTGGCAGCAGCCCCAGGCTTTAAAGCACCAGTTCCCTCCATCCCACCTTCATGAATGGTGCATTTGGAAAAAGGAGAATTGGGTATTTATTACAGTTAAGCCAGAACAGCAGCTAGACAAGGGATCAGGAAGTTTCCAAGATGAATTATTAGAAAAGGAAAGGAAGGAAACCACCTAACTTATCCAAAACACACAGAAATCAAAGCAGTTTTGTCAGTCTTTAAGATTCACAGGGAACACCAAGTCTACTGAAGGGAACAGCAAAATCTCCAACATCTTGACCAAAAACTCTATATATCCAAATTACAGTCTTCTCAGTTCTAACCTGAGGATCCCTTTCCAAATTTTCTGTTAATTCTTAACCAGAAAACAATTCCTCACAATTAAAATTCATTCAAATACAGGCAACACTTCAAGAATTTGACCACCAGTTCACTGATATCTGTAGGAAGCACTAAATGATTTTACAAACAACTTCAGGACCCAGCTTTTAATGCAGAATAGATTTGCTGCCTCAGGGCAAGATTTACAAGACACTCAAGGAAAAATTACCCAGTTCCTGAAGCCCCAGCTCATTTTGCATTCCAGCAGAGTTTCCAATAGAATCAATTAGTAAGTTTAATTATTGTTTTAAGAAAATAAACACAAAACCAAGAGCCCAGAACAACATAAGTCTTCCCAGCCCAATTATCGATGTTAAATTAAGCCATTAGGATTCTGGCATATGTTTTCCCAAAACAAAATAAAAGGGAGGAGAGCATCCTTTGGTGAAAATGCATTCATTCCAAGCAACTCCAGTGACCTTAAAGTGAGGTTATTTCTGTTTGGTTACGAGGCCAAGTGTGGAGCCAAAGCCAACACAAAGCAAACCCTTTCCAGAGCAAACCCACCTGCATTTCACAATCTGCCCGAAGATTCAGCTCTTCGCAGCATTCCCTGGATACCCTCAAGAAGATATAATCCTTTGTTTTCTCCTCAATAGCTGCTTCATAAACCTTCTCTTTGGTTCCTTGGGTCTGTGCTGACTTCTCTTTAGTGACAGGCAATAAATAAACAGCATTGACTTTGGTCATCACCAGCCGTCCCGCCAAAGTGTCTTCCGAGAGCGTTTCCGTGAGCTTAAAGCGGCCAAAAAGTTGTCCATTTTGGGCATACTTTGCTCCTCCAGAAACACCTGTGAGCATGAAGCTTGCTACAATCTGCAATTGCACTTTTATGTTGAACCTAGGCAAGAAAGCATCGAGTCAGTGCACAGAAATGCTCTCAGGTTCCAAAATTCCAGGTATTCCAACTCAGGATGCACTTCATATGTTTAAATAGAACACGTATAATTGAACTGGCCCTTTTTAAGTAGGTAGCTGCCAAATACACATTATCCTTTTGATTATAGCCTATAAAGCATATATTTAGATCAACATCTATGAAGTTTAAAAAAGGACCCTCACAAGAAAGAAAGAAATACTAGATTTTCTGACACCAAACTAAGTTTAGAGTGAGAGTTGCTATGCATGTGCCTAAGCACTACAAATTTCTATTTATAAAGTGTGTAAGCTATAATATATACATAAATATATATTTATATGTATACATATATGAACATATATAAAATACAAATAGTTTATTAATTATGCAAGGAGAGCTGGGCAGGCACAGAACAGAGTAAATTCCTATATATCCCATGTATCTCTTCCAAGCTGCACACCAAGAGGGCAATCTCCATCTTAAAAGGTAAATGGTTTTATACCTGTAATTCAGGGGCATTGATTAAAATGCCTTGAAGAAAAATCAGATTGTAGGCATTAAAATTATATCATTTTATTAGAGATGAGGGAATGGTATCACAGGCTCAGATCTATAAATCATCTATCCACAGAATTCCTATTAGCAGCAGGTTCTGCTGTAATCAGAAATCAAACAAATCCATCCTTTGCATTAACCATTTCCTAGAAATCACATGCACAACGCTTTAAACTGACTGATTAAACACTTTATTGACCTCTCACCAATACACAGTAACCCCTTCCGAGTGTGTTGGGTTTTAAAAAGAACAAAAGGGGGGGTAAAGTCTGACACAGTAACAATACTCAGGTCTTTCCTCATCAGCAGCTCTTTCCTGAATTTGCAACAAATTACAGAAAAAAAAAGTAAAACCCAAAGGGTTTCACAAATGAAATAAGCCTCTTGGAAAAATACCTCATTTTTATGGTACTTTTCATGCTCATACTTGTTTTATTTGATCTGTTCTTCTTATAATTTCTATTTTAACAGAATAAGCTGGTAATTGATCAGTTAAGCCCTTTAGTATCAATAATCATAAGCCTGTAACAATAAAATCCAACATTTTACCTTGCTTGGTAACTAAACATCTGCCAAACCAACCAAATACATTTTTTCATATCTGGCAAATCATGCCTCTTGCACAAAAACTGCAAGTTTGCCCCCATGTGGTAACAGCTGATTCTTTATGTAATCTGGGCATTAAATCAGATCCAAATTTCCCAGTCCTCCACTCCCCAAAAACAAGAGATGTTTTCTTACCTAGCAGGGATTTGTTTGGTCCGTCAGTGACCACAAATGTTACTGCACAAGCAATCCCCCCAAAGCATGTACTTTAGGGAGCACACAAGAATGAAGTGTAATCCTTCCAATTCCCACATGTACTAATAATAAACCCAAAACAAACCCCAAGCTTTCCTCTACACAAGTGCTGCAGTACCCAAGGGGGCTACCAGCAGGTGAGCAACCTTTGGAACAGCTCCCACCTCATCCAGGTGATTGCTGAAATACCATATACAAGATTTAACTGAGTAGCAAGAGTTGAGAATTCCTACTGAGATACAATCACTTGCTATTGCAAGTTAAAATTGTTAACATTTCCCTAAAGTTGATCTCTATGCTGCTGAATATGTAAGAGCTCCAATTCAGATTGATATGAATGTGCTGGCAAACAGTGTTACTGCTTTTCTGAGACAAGGCCCAGGTCAGTGTTTTCAGAGATGACTGAACTGAATCTGCTCTGCTAAAGGGAACCTAAAGTTTAGAGACAATCAAGCAATTGCCATTGAGTAAGCTGACACCTTCTGGCAAACTGCTAAACTACAAAATTCTCTAAGGATTTGATTTTAAAAAATCAAAAGTTGCCTCTTTCATCCATTTCTCAACCTTTGCTCTGCAGGTTTAGCCAGAACAAGATTATCAGTCAGGCTCACACAAATGGAACAACAAAACCTTCCGTTTCCTCCTGAGCACTGCAAATCCCAGCCTACATGCAGTGCTAACAAAAGCAGCTACAAGCAAGCCTGTTGTTCAGATTCAAACCCCCAGAAATTAAAGAAAGACTTCATAAATCATTAATCATCCAGTAGCAATGCAAACAATGAATTCCCCAAAGGCAAATAAACGTGTTGTGGCTGAAGCCCCAGGTAGCACTTTGCTAAAAGCACATTCAGCACATTTCCTCCTCTGAGCTCAGACGGGGCATGCAGAGGGACACCTGCCCATGGAGAGATCAATGGAAGGCACAGTAATGACAAAAGCAAATTTATCTGCCAGCAGAGCCAGGATTTTATGTTTCCCAGCCTCGAGGATAAACCTGCTCTGTAATTCTGGTAGCACTGAAGGAGCTGTGTGTTACCTCTCACAGGGAAAGCCATAGCAAGTTCTAGTCACTCTAACAATTAAACATTACTTTTCTTTTCAATGTGCAAGAGAGAATGGAAGAGTTTTAAAACCATCAACAGGTGCATGTAGGGCAGCATTTCCAAAACCAAAGCACTGTCAAGATCAGAACATTGCTGTATTTTCCTCATACCATGTGTTTAAAATCAAACAGCAGTTTAATTTTAACTCATTGTTCTATTTTGTGATGTGCTCATGTGGAATAACTTTTATAAATGCCTCCTGAAATATTACAATAAGCATGACTTTAAAGTAAAGCTCTCTGAGACTACACAGAATGAACTCCCTCATAAGTGAGTTCAAGACATTGTAGAGCCACTGACACCTTAATCCAGAGCTTTCCAGCAGTTCCACTGAGGTCATTCCACATGAAGTCTGAAACAGTGCTTTCCTAGAAAGTGAGAAATCACAGACGTTCTCAAAACCCACAGATCCACCCCATGAACTGCAGACACTCATGTCACTCCAGTGTTGTCACAAGAGACTGTGGTGACAGCTCTGCTGCTTTTACAGTTCACAACCCATCAGTGCCCCAGCTCACCAGCACTGCCAGCCAGGACTCCACTCCACAGCCACTACAACCCCTTTGCACTTGTATTTCTCAGCCATTTCTAGGCTGGCAACCCTGACACTTCACTCAAGAATGCCCAGTGTGTGATCTCAGCCACAGAGGAGTGGCAACGTGTGCTGGTTTGAGCCTCGCTGCAATAAAGTGGGTCAGCTACAAGATCAAAAGAATGTTTCTGTAATCAACACTATCAAAGCAGAAGATTTCAAGAACATTATTAACACTTACTTATAACTTAGCAAGCAGTAACTTATTGCTGCACCAAATAGTCCAAAGGGGAAGCACTACAATAAAGGATACACTTCATTTTCTTTCATTTCTCCAGCTTTGCTGCTCTTTGGTTTCCCATTAGACATGAGAGTGCAGCTCTCCATGTGAAAATTCACTCAGTCAAAACATTGTTTATGTTTTGATCGTGTCTCATAATATTTACTTTCACTCTACTTATTTTTCAAAAAGCCTTAGAAAAGTCAACTTGATAATAAATGTATATGGTGGAGAATATTTCTGTGTGCTGCAAACAGTATTCAAGCATCATTCCTCTTGTTAGACTCCAGCTCAAGAGCAGAGGGCAGCAGTGATAAAAGATATGAAGAAAAATAGTTCAAATACTGCCCTTCAGCTGAGATTAAAAAAAGAAATTGAACCAATTTTCTGCCTTAAAAGCATTAGAAACACAACTACTCATAGTATTTTCTTTCTAAGTTCTAGAGGGGTGATTCAGCTCTGTAGCTCCAGGAGTGGTTCTTCATCTTAAAAAAGGCATTCCTGATTTGGAACTTTCTGTAGTTGACAGAGCTAAATTTGCTACCAAATTAGGCTAAAGGGAAGTTACATCTTTTTGACTTTCCATTCTGAGTAGTGTAGCACCTTAAAACTCTCTAGTACCACATGAATGGAGGCAACATTTTTAACCACAAATATTTAACTACAGGAACAAAGGCCCCATGAGGGTCTGTATGTGGGAATGTCACATCTTTTTCCTAACTCTGCACTTGCCATGCAGTGACTCCAGTTGGGTGATCTGCACATAACACCTAAGGACAGAACAAACCAAACAAGGTATACTACATGCCTGTTAGTAGGAACTTCTATTCAGAAGCTGGGTTTAAGCCTATTTAGAGAGTAAATATAATAAAACCAGCTGCCACATTATCACAGAGCAGAGTTTGATCCACCCATAATTCAACCCTTTATCCAGAGATTTTATAGATTCCTTTGCTATAACCTACTTTCCCATAGGAACAAAAATATACCTATTATTAATATATTTTTGTATGGACAGACAAACAAACAGAGACAAAAATAATGATTATCCAAGCATTAACCAAACCATGTACAGTAGCTGCTTAGTGCTCCAATTGTAAGCACAGAGTGATATTTAGTGTTTGTTTCCAAGGAATTAGTAGTAAGTTGTATTTGTTAAGTGCTAGTGACCTTTACTGAACATTACTATTCCCAGACTCACTCAGATTCATTCCAATGAAACAGGAAGACTCACTGTCTTGAAGAACCATGTAGGTTTCATGAAAAACATTGCCATCCTCATCTTAATAGGAGTATTTTTATCAAGGAATCACTTACTTGCTAACTTCCTTGTACTGTGCTATTTCCTCAATGTAAAGGAGGTCGTGCAGCCGTGACTGATAGTTGGTCTTGGTCAGTGATTTGTCCAGGACAGATTGTGTAAAGAGCTGGTCAGCAGACAGAGGGATTTGGTATCTGGTAAGAAGGCTCTTCTCCAATTCAGTAGTTTCATTAGGCTCAAACTCTACAATAGTCTTAGAGGTGGAATCCCAACGCTTGGCTGTGGTTAGGAGTTGTTGCCGTGCGTGCATCAGGTATTCAAGATCTGGATGGAGATACAGAACAGGCAAGGGAAGTGAGAACAAACCTCCTATGTTTGTTTTCAGTTCAAAAAACCAACCAAACAAAACCTCAACCAAATAAAAACCACTCCTAAACCCAATCCCATTAGCCATAATGAACTAAACACAGGTAGGAGTCTCCTCTGCCCATAAGAGCTTTGCCAAGTTCATTGCCAGTATTTACCATGCCTACTTTTCAGAGCAAGCAGCCTCCCAAACAATGCCAGAAAATAAAATATTCTACAGACAGCAAACAGAATTAACAATGACAAACAAGGAGAGCACTTTTATTTTAATAACCACAAGCAACTTTGAAAGACTTGATATCACAATGCACTTTCAAAGCCTAACTGCAACATCATTTTCAAAAATACAAAGCAGGGAAGAACCCTACATGTTATAAAATTTAGAAAGTCATAAAAACAAGTTGATCAACCAGCTGGTAAATCATTACATTTGTTAACACTGTGAAAGCCCTTTAAAAAATTCTACAGTCCCCTACTGTGTGTATTGTGCAGACAGTTGCATTACACTGCTAAAGCTACTTTGCCAGGCAAAACTTGGGAAATGTGACCTAACATGATAAAAAATTAGAAAACCAAAATGAAATTCATTTTTCAATATACCCTAATTTCAGGGACTATGTAGCTTAAATGCTAAACAAAAGACCAGGCACTTGTCTACAGCCACCCAAAATATATCCATTAACACCACCAAACCTCTATGACAACAGTGAATCATTTAACAGAACTGCACTTAAATTGCAGAGCTGAAAATATTTGGCATTTATAGTCAAGCTATAATGTATTATCTCTGAGTGAGATTTAAGATAGGTATCCAGGATATCACACCAACGCTGAAAAACGTGCAAAAAAAAGACATTCTCAAATTCAAATTCAACACTTAACATCATCTTGCCTGTCTTTATTCTAAATAAGAGAAAAAAAAAAGCAGCCTTTTAGCAAAAGCAGTCTCAGTTCAGCTTGCCTGTGACTACAGGACCATGGCTTATCTTCCTTGGTCATCTCATGTGTTCACTACAAAGTCACATTTAAATACATCCCTCCAGCCTGAACTGTATCAGTAGCTACAGGTGTAGGGCAAGGCTGTCTTTGTGTGGTTTCTGTGTCTGAAATAACACCACCCTAAACAAACAGACCACATCTCAGATCCCAAAAGCTCAGGATTGAGTCCTTGTTTCCTGGAAAGAGCCATTGAATTCCCAGACACCAACAGTCCCTGGCACAGACTGTGATTGCATACACTCAATGGAAAACAACTTCTTCCATTGTAAATAAAGATTTCAGAACACGGAATGGAGGCTCCTCCATGAGAATATTTTAATGTTGACCTTTCATTCCTGCCTAGACATCCAAGCAGGGCCCTGAATTACATGCAAATGTAGACACCTCAGGTATCTTTCTGCTAGAAAAGCATTTCCACAAGATCTTAAACCATATATGCCAAAAGCAAGAGAAACAGTGGAACTGGACCCACACCCAACATGGTTATCCCTTTCCCTTGCCTATCACACACTTCTTTGCTGACAGAGCAAACAGCCCAGGATTCTGTCCTCACAGCTATCTGGAAAGCACCTAACAGTTGTCATTTGAAATAAATATTAGCAATGACCTGCTTGAAGACTTCAGTGCCCCTCTGCACACACACAAGCAGTATGTGAAAGGAAATATCTGTAACTGATGCTGGAGAAGCTTCACCCATTATGTGGAATCCAACTGGCTGCACCTGGGATTGCTGTGGTCAGGAGTTTGCTCAAAAGGCCCCAGCCCACAGATTGGTCTGACAGTAACTCTGACTCTGCAGATAAGTGATGGGTTGGCTCCCTTGAGCTTGAAGGGGTTTGCAGTGCAAGGCCTGCTCCCCTCCAGCTCAGTGTCCTGGGAAGGCTGGCAGCTGGCAGTGCCCACCCTGCCATGTGGAAAGCATGGCACAGCTCCCAACCCAGCACAGCCTTGCTGCTTGGCCCTGCAGCATCCTCTGCCTCAGCAGACATTGCAGCACACCCAGCCTTCCTGCTCCTGCCTACAAAGGGCATCTGCAAAGATCAGTTCATGATCTCTGGCATTTGCTATTTACAGCTTCCTTCTGCTAATGTTGCAAATGTTAATCTGTTGTATGAAAATAAAGGCCAGGAACTCCTGCTTTCTCAGCTTTCTCTTTTGTCCTTCTTTTTCCCTTTTGCTCTTCTTTCTGCTTAGATCCCAGGGCTACAATACTGTTGCTTTGCTGTTTGTATCTCTCAAATTTTCCCTAAAAACTACCAGCCTGTATCCCACCCCCTGGCTTGCTGCCAAGTGACACAGTGACCTATATTTAGCTCTCTTAAACCATAAATCAAAGTGTTTCCTTCTCTTTTGCACCTCTTCAAACATCTTTCAATTTTCTGACGTTTTTCTCATGTTGGAGTTATTTCAGGTTGCAACTGAGAGACACAGATCAGTTTAACAAACAGAATATAACCCTGACAGTAACTTGTAGCTAATTTCTTTTTACTTGAAAACACAAATATAGTTACACTTCCTTTACATTTTCCAAAATTCATGTCAACAGCACATCACTGAGCTGCAAGCCTACACTTGGCCTCTTGCCTTTGACAATCCTAGTCAGACATTGCAAGGGAATTAAAAAACAACCAACTTCTCAGATAATCAGTTTTATTTACTGGATTAAGTACCAGGTGTATTTTTAAATAGAAACAGTTCATTTCTCCACTGAACTTTTCCTATGCGTTTTAATGTTTTCATCAATTCAAGAATAATTATAACCACACAAATATGTTTCATAAAGGCAGAATTTCCAGTGCTGTCTTTGGACACATACCAAACCAGAAATTCCCAGCAGTTTGATAATATTTACCATATCCTGACACAGAGGAAGTCATATTCCAATTATGAGACCCTCTGAAGCTTTGTCCACTATTTATATTCATATATATGATGAATGTAACATACAGTACAAGATATTCAGGAGCTGCTAACACAGATGCTGTCCTGCCCAGAAATGGGGAAGGAGTTGGCACAAAGATTTCCACTACTTAAAAAAGGAAAAGCAGTTTTACTACATTACCTTCAGTGGAAGCAGCATCAATCATGACTCGTTGCATGAGGACTGGTTCTAATCCAAAGTCAAACACCACAGTTTGGCGAAAAGTCCCAAAGATTTCTGTGTTAAAGGCTATACTGACTTTGTAGATGTAATGATCTATTCCATTCTGGACCATGTTCCCTCCTATCCATTCCTGGCAGTTTTCTGGAACTTCTTGGGATACCTGGGTAGTGCTGTCTCCAGCAGATATTGCAACGATACTAAAGTGGGGTCGATGGGCATCATAAAGCAATGCCACTCGATACAGCATTCTTGCAGGCTGTAAAAGAAAGGCAAGGGTTGAAATGCTGGCATTATTTCACTTGCAATCAGATAGATTATAAGAACTCTCAACTTCTCAGAGCAGGCATGGGTCCTGCCTGATTTCCAGAAATCTGGGCAGCTGATACATAATCACCAGAGCTGCTGGGAAAAGAAAGACAGAGGGGATGGTGCTGGGAAGTTTCTCTATTTAAGAATGATGTAACTGAAATCTTAATTGCAAAAGGTTAAGGGTTGCACTCTAGTTATTATTGACTTATTTTCAAAAGATAAGTAGTCCTACCTTACACGTGAGAGCAAATGTCCATGTCTGATGAGACTTTTTGGTGGTGACAGTTACTGACAGCTCAGGATTATGTTCTACTCTCACTCCTTCTACACATTCACTAAGCTAGATTAAAAGAAAAAGAAGGTAACATTAAACTTCTGCAGGCAGTATCAAAATACAAACATTCAGGAAAAGGTAGTATTTTTTAACAGAAAGTAGAAAGAATTAGACTGTGCAGGATTGGTGCAAGTCCTGCACAGGAATTAATGTAAATATGGCCTAAATCAGAGAGGCAAGCAAGTCAAATCTACCCCATCATACTGTAGAAGTGAAGAATACAACCATTTAAGGACAATTAACTGCAGGCCTTGAGTTTCAACAACCAACTTCATTGTAAATGTTTGAAGTAGAACAGAATTTCATTTGGAAAAAAAGGACCTGTGATACAATGAGGCCCAGAGGAGCCCAAATCTCACTGACATCCAAGAGACTACTGGAGACACCAGGAACTACAATCAGGCCTTGTACTCATCACTGCATTTTGCACAAAGTCCACTTTTCCCAGATTTCAGTCACCAACAGATGGAGCGAAAACTCCTTGGGGTCAGTGGTAAGTAGAGCTGGTCGAATGCCACAAAAACCATTCTTTGGAATTCCAAAGAGCTGCTAAGTTGGATCCCACACTCCTTGGTATTCAAAGCCTTTTTGAACATTTGGGGGATTGGCTGGTCTGCACCCAAGTGTTTGCAGCTGCAGGCAAGGAAAAGGAGCCATGCATAGACAAGAGTATTCCCCACTGAGTCCTGAAAGCTTCACCAGCTCCTCTTCTCCAGTTTAAAAAGTCCTGTCACCTAGTCAAGGAACAGGAACAATACCTGGGACCTGGCTGAGCCATCCTGCACCAGGAACAGTGACTATGCAAATGAGCAAGCTGTGATTAACCCACAAATCAGCCTAAGTCTCTGGGCTCTCTGCAAGAAGACACAGGGCAGGATGGAAAGGGGAGCAAATCGCTTGGACAATTTCTTGCCGAGGAGTGATTTGACCAGCTCTGATAGGAAGGGCCAAACCCAGGCTCTGGTGTTAGTTTCAAATCCAAGTACATACAAACAGCATATTTTCCTCACCACTTTCTCAGGAGATAAGGAATTCATCCATTTCTCAATCAAGGTTTCCATGTAAGTGCCCGAGCACTGTTTGTTCTCCTTCTGCTGTTTCAGCCTGATCAGGCGGGACGCGTAGCGCTTCTGCCATTCTGTCAGCTCCTCCTGGGAATGTGCTGAAGTACACTGGGCACCATACCTGCAGATCCCTTGCTCTAAAAATCTACAGACAAGAGGAAAAAACCATTATGCCTTGAGCTTTTTCACCCACCAATTAAAAAGGGAATTTACCGAAATTTCACTTGTAAAGCCAGAAGGACATTCTTTAAGTCTAAAGGCAGTTTAGTCCATGTGAATTAAAATATATACATATATGCAGGATTTTGTAAGAGAGGCAGCAGTTTCTCTTATTGCAAAGCCCAGGAAAGTGTATCAAAGTTCTTAGGAACATAAGGGGACAGAAGTCTTCAGAATTTTCAAGCTTTAAAGAAAAAAAAGCATCAAGTGTTTGTATAGCAATTAACACAAGGAGACCACAGAGCATCCCTGAAATGACTTGGCACTGTATTAATATGCATAAAGCCCCAGTTAATCAGGGGCAAAGGGAGGATGCAGCATAATTCCTTCCAGTGCTTATGTTATTAGCTGATAAAAACTCATTCAGCAGCTTTTCCTGGAGCAACAGTGACATCATATGGTCCTTTCTACAAAATACACCTACACAGAAATCTTGTCTCAAGAAAAAGGTTTAATCCCCTGCTTTGGAAAGGGTGTATCAGCCTAAAGGATCTATTCTTGCAGGATTTGTTAAAGAAATACATTTTCCATTGAGTGGCACCTGCTGATGCATTGAATTAATGATATTCCAAATGCCTTTATACAACTGAAGCATTCTAGTTCTCAGAATTTACTGCAAGCCTGGACAAATGACTGAATAACTTGGGAACTATTTCTATAATTTAACTTTGTATTAAAATTATAAACCACAGGGCAGCAGCTGCAACTTTATCATTCTTCAAACCTGAAGCGCTTATAAAACAGGTGACAAAACAAAACTGAAATGGGGGGAGGTTTAAGTTCTGAAGGTGTTTAGAATAAAATCAGGTCAGGAGGCTGGTTTGTTTGTTTGTTTTGCAAAAGGAGACTATAAAAAGTTAATGCAAGCACCACATTCATTATAAATAAAGTCAGACAGGATGATTCCTGTCAGGATATTAAGTTAATAAAACTCTGTAAACATAACTATATTTGAATTTTGTGTGTATATCTATGAATAGACTTATATTAAGAAAGCTACAGTACAACTATGATTTTCATGGCCCAAATAGAGTGCAAGATAAAAAACTGCTGACTTGTTCTTATTAACTACATAGCAGATTTAAAATCAAGTGGGTTTCCTTTTCACTATTTAATAGGAAAGCATATTACTTTAAAATTTGTCATCCTTGTCCAAGTTTTCACTGTTCACATTTTTAACAGACACCTTTTATCCCAACATTCTTACTTCCCTATTTAATATCTCCTGCAACTCCATTGCTTCATTATCTAGAATAAACATGCTGCACTCCTACTGCTTCATGGCACACAGGGGGAAAATAAACCAGAGCTTCAAAAATTCATGTTCAGCACCTGTAGCTGCCTCCTCCTAAGGAACTCCAATCTTTAGTCCATGGTCAGAAGGATCCTGCTCATTGGGCTTTGCTGAGAGAGGCACATCCTGCTCACTGCAGGGGTTAACAGGGTGCACAAAGCTCATTACAGCTTTAGAGGAAAAATATTTCAGAGCAATGGTTGGCAACATAGCATAGACGTTACTCAACAAAAGATCACCACAAGCTAAAAATTGTAAATATCTGCTTTTTTCAAAAAGCTGAATAAGCACTGGGCATGAGAAGAGTCAACGAGAGTTGCAAAGATTTAGCATCTCTAGAAAATAATGCCAAAAGCAGCTCAAATTCAGAGATTCAGTCATGCCATTTAAAAAGCAGGTCAGAGTCCTGCTTGTGTTCTGAAAATAATTTATTTGCATTAGTTACATAAATGGCAGAACCAAGTGCATAATGATGGTTCTCCTCCAGATATATTAATACAGTTTTATGTAAGCAATGACAATTAGCAGCACAAACCACAGGCAATATTGATCAGAATAGACAAGAAACTCCAATACAAGCCAATGGATCTTCTCTGTGTATTTGAGTTTATGCAAAAGGGAAATAATGAGATCTGAGGACAATTCTACTTTTGTTTTTAAAGTGAAGACAAAGGCCACCTATCAACAAAGCCCATTTAGGTGAAGGCAGCAGCCTATGCAGTGCCAGAGCACATCTCACCTCAGTCTGCTCACACTGCTGTCTGGGGAACTGTTCACACCTCTGAAACCATCCCAATTCCAAAGGGTAAGGGAGACAGATGCTGACCTGTCACTAGAAAAATGGCCCTCAAACCACTGTGTTATGAAAACTGAGTTGGTGATTCTGTTCTACAAACCGAAGGACTTCTGGATACACCGACCCTTCCAAAAACCTGTGCACAGATCTCCTGCTGTTCCAACAGTGCCTTCATTCTCCTGCCCTCCTAACCCTTCTGACTGAGGGATGCCCTGGAGAGGGGCAGGCCAAAGCCAAGACTCACCTTTTGCACAGTGTGTACTCCTCACTGCTGGTGACGCCGCGGGGAGGGGGGCGGAACTGCCAGCCATCCCGGCACCCTGCAGGAGCACAACAGGGTTATTCCTCCGGCTGCCAGGGATCCCTCAGGCCCAGGGGGCTGTATCCCTACCCACCAACTCCAGGAGTATCTGAACAAATGCAGAATTATCTCACTGAAAATTAATTTCTAACCCCTAACAAACTCATTGCGAGCAGGTTTCCAACAGCGCAGAAGGCAGCGGGCTCTGATCAATAAATAGACAGCACTGATCAATAAATAAACTTCTGCCTCCACATTCAGTCAATGCTGAGGTAACTCTGCTTCAGCCCTCGTGGCTCATCAGGGTAGTCAAGCCCTTCTGTTGCTTTTTGCCTGCTAAGCAGCACTGAGCATTCAGCAGGGTCCCCAAAACAAAGCAGCTTTAAAACTGAGTTACGTACCTTCTTCTAAATCTTCTACATGATACCCTGATGGTACTTTACCAGCTGCCTACAATGATATAAAAACAAGCCCACAGTTAAAAAGGAACATAAAACAATTCTGTCAACAAGAACTGCTGACAAAATGGGGTTCAGAGCAACCAGATAGTCTGAAATCACTTCCAGTCACCAACAGGAATTCATGTTAACCTCACAACTGGATTGCAGCCCTTGATAACAGGAATTCCGATGGTAACAGGAATTCTGATGGTAACACTGAGTCCATTCATTGTCAGAAGAAACTTTTAGAGATTTTTACAAGACCAAATTCCACCCTGTGATCAATTTAATGTGCACTGCAGTGAGTTTTTAAAAGGCCAAAAGTCTAAACTGCATTGGTATGTCTTTCAGCTTGGAATCCACATTAAAAATAAAGCCAAATCAATGACAAACCATAAGGGAAAAAAAGGGGGGGGCAATTTGATCAATAGACATGACAATTTGACCTCTTGTACAAAACTAAAAAAAAGGTGACTGAGTGGGTATTTATATTAAATAATTTCTTAAGTCATGTTTATCTCTTCAGAATAATTTCCAACAGAGAAAAATTGCAGATCTAAATGCTTTGAATTCTTGCTGGTTCACGAGAGCCAACAAGCAATATTAGCATCATTTTCTATTTTCTCACACATCCTGCAGGACTGGGATGAAAAGCTCCTGAGGAGGTGGGTGGGTAAAGGCTGACAGGGCAGAGGGAACAGTAATGTTTGCACCAGCCTGTCCAGTGGGCCCAGACCTCCTTCAAGTCCTGCTCATTATTGTCCCAAAAATACACTCATTATTACCTCTGTTTCAGCAAGAAGTGTTTTCAGTCGTGTCAGATCTTTAGTTACCATCCCGTTCTGGGGGGAGAAAGAATCTGAATTATTGGTCACATAGACCTTTGTGTGCATTAAACCACAGCAGCAAAGCTCACCTTTCCCCACAACACCAGGAAAAAGGAGTTTGACTTACAACATTCATTTTAAAAGTCATACTACATAACACTGAGCAAACATGATGGTGAAAAAGGGAATTCTCCAGTGATCAAAACCAGCACCAGACCTACAGCAAGTATCAATACAGGACAATGCAGGAAAGCACCAGATTTAGAACAACTTTTGGGAAAAAACATATACTGTGGTTACCAAAACACTTCAGCTCTAAAGAATTATTACAACAATCTTTCACTGCTGTTGCAGGGATGGATTCAGGTCTAAAGGATTCATGTCTTCAGATCTTAAGGATTTACTTTACAGATTACTAATTTATATTGATTCTGCTCTGATGCAGACTGTAATTTTTAGAGTTTTCACTAAAAAGCAAAGGTAAGCCATGTAACTAACTGCATAGCCAAGCACATCTGAAGTAAAAATCTTGACTTTATCTGAAATACAAAGCTAAGTGGAACAACTTCACACTCATGGAAGTCAAAACTTTGATTAAAGGAACCCAGACCTGTGGGGTTTATTTCAATAATCTCTTGCAGAAATTTAATTAAGTGCTACTCCATTTATTAGACTTCTCCACATTTTGACTGTGCTACTGAGCAGCAGAAATTACTCTTTGCTAAAACTTACACACTTAACAATTCTCCCACTTAGGCTTTTTTACAAAATGATTTTTCACTTCTTCAGCAGAAGGCTGAATATTGGACCTGTTGAGTTTAAATGTATTAGAGCATAAAAATATTACCAAGAATCATTCTCTTAAGTCACTGGGGAGGAAACTGGATGGATTCCAACTCTTCAATAAATTCATTCCAAAACTTAGTTTCATTTCTTCTCTCAGACAATGGCACAAGTCAGTAAATCAGTTGCTGACTTTAATATTCCTACTGGAAACAACTGTGTCTAACAACTTAAAGCTTGTAAAAACCTCTCAAACTCTGCTTTGGGATGACACTCTGGAACTCCATACAAAGCTACCTTTATTTGCACAACAACAGCTCCAAACAAGGGCCCTGCACATTCCCTGCAATAAGGCTATTTTACTAATTTTTCCCGAAGGCAAGTTTCCTTCAACCTCACCAGGAATTTTTCAATGAAGCTTTTTTTTTTTTTCATTAGAAAACACCAACTAAACAAAGAAAAAACCCTTTGCTTTATGTTAAAATAGCCCTTGGCCGGGGGGGAGGGAGCTCAGGATATACAGCAGACAGACACACAGAACTCTCCAGAACAAGCCAGGGATTCAGTGAAGCACCAAGACAAGGAGACCTGATCCAAATTCTAGGTAAGAGGTTCTCCTGCAACAGCTCCTGGTGTCACCCACACCCTCCTCTGGGTCAGACCAGAGCTGCTCTTGCCTGTGCTATGACCTTGGTTTTGGGTTTAGTGTGACCACCAGTTCCTGGTGAGGAGCTGCCTATAAAATCTGGATCACAGAAATAAAAGAACACTATCCTTTATGCCCCTAATTTTCCCCATATGAATCAGAAGAGTTACTTACATGTATGGGGTTCAAAGCATCCTCACAAGTTTTAACAGTTCAAGGGTAAAAACAGAAGCTCTGAACTCAAACTTTTATCTTTGACTTGAAATGCAAAGCCTTTTTTTTCCTGAAAAGCTTTTAATGTCTTACAATTTATTGTGGGCCAGTTATTTAAAAGGCCATTTTTTCTGTCATTTCTCTGCTTTAATGGCTAAAATTCCTGAAGTCCATACAAAATGACATCAGGTGCAACTTAGAAAAAGTCAATCGCACAAATATGCAAATTATTTTGCATTCCCTGAGGATTCAGGGCTAACAATGAAACAACTTTTCAAACTCCCAACAACTCTGAAACCCTGGTAGTGCAATGACCTGGCATCCTGCTGACACATGTGTGCCCATATATTTGTCTTTTTTTCTACAAATCATTTTGGTTGCAACCTGCCAGTCAACCATATGCTCGGCAGCTTGTTATTAAACACATCTTTTAAAGAAGGAAACACAAAACTGTTTTTTCAGTGATGCAGACTGCAGAAAAAACCCACTTACCAGTGATTCCCCCATCAGTGATTTGGAAAGCACATTAGACACAATTTGCAGCTTCCCTTTGAGGTGCATGCAGCAGAGCACTGCACGGAAAGATCCATCGCCCTTGGCCAGCCCCTCTCCCAGCACTGCAACACAAATCAGGCACATCAGCTTCAGCACACCACACATTTCAGTCACCTACAGTGTTTTCCTTCACCTTTAACAGGAAAATAAAGTCTGAAGCTTGAGTTGAATCCGTGGAGAAATGACTGTCAGGTGTAAATTAAATATCACTTGCTCTTGTCTAATGTTAACTTGAAACTTGTCTACCACCATCTAAGAAATGCTGTACCTGAGCTCGAAAAAGGTTGTCATGTTTACATGCTAAAATAGACAGAAATTAAATATGGGAAGGTAGATTCAAATACCTGACACAGAGGACCTCCTCTTACAGTGAGGGTGAAAAAGAAATAGCAACCAATAGCCCTGAGTAACACAAACATGCTCAGGAAGATCCATTCATGCTCACAAAAAACATGCCCTGTCGTTTCCAAAAATAGCCAACCTCCTCATGGGCAATTCCTGCTCCTTTAAAAGGGCTTTTCTTCACTTCTGCTGTGAAGGGCAGGATATAGGAAGGATTCTTTGGGACCAGCAATGTATAGGCTCCGTGGAACAGAAAACTTTCCTAAGGCTTCCTAGCACTGGGTCAGGCACAGACACTTTCCTTGACACTTCCAAGAGGGACAGGATTTATTTCACAGCACAGACGTGCTTCAGACAAGCAGGAACAACACTTAATCACATATATTACCTGTCCAGAAAATGAACTGCCAGGGTGCCTAAAAAGCTGGCAAGCTAAGCACGTGAATCGAAAAGAAAGCTGGATAGCTGCTTAAAATTAGGGAATTATAAAATAACCCTTATTGCAGGCAACATCAACATCTGTGTTTATCCTGCTACTCATGCAGATGCAAACAGCCCCTCTTAGTGCTAACAGGCATTTTACATTCCCCACAACTTCAGGATTACATCTTAGAATAATAAATCAGAACTCCTCACTCAACAGACATTCACGTCATCAACAGAAATGGCACGAAAAGACTCAAACAAAACCAGCCCCACACAACATTTACATAAAAACAACTAGACACCTCTTCAAACTGCAATGGTAACTAAGCCCTGTTTCTAAAGTGCCTCCAAGATTAGCCTGAACTCACCACACTGATGGTACTGACCACAATTCCAAAAATAGAACTTAACTTCCCAAATCAGAAGCAGCACAGCCAGAAATAGCTCCAACGTGTCTGACAGTTTGCTATTTTAATCTCAAAGATGAGATCTCCAATTATGAAATTTCATATCATTAACTGCATAACATCACCAACTAAAACATATAGCTGCACATAAAAGGCTGCAACACATTAACCAGTATTTCTTGGTAAAGATCTGTGGAATAATATAACAGATTGTAAGCTATACTCATTCTCAGCACACTATAAAGAACATGTATTTCTCCAGCTATTCCAAAAGGTATTTCTCATTCAGGTTCAAATAAATCTGTCAGAGCTGTGCAACATATCAAGCCTTGTAAACAGACAGAACAGCAGCTTAAATAAAGCTTTGCCTATTATAAAAAACCTGTGCATATCAGGCAGTCCATGCTAAGATTGGTTCTTCAAACATAAAACCAAACCAAGACCTTTTGGGATCATAAATGCAAATACTCTAAATGTCAGATGCTGGGCTACAATTGATAACTGCACATCATGGAGAGCCACAACCAAATTGTTCATTCATGTATTCATAAAAACATGGTGTGCATGTATACATATATATATATATAAACACACAACATTTTTATATACATACACAAATATGGTATTAATAAGTTGAAAAACGTCCTCAGTTGCCTGGAAAAAGCATGTACAGAAGGCGTGATTAAACTGGATGCTATTTCTTTGTTATTAATATAAATTTAAAAGCTGGGGTTTCTACTTTTTTTTTTAAAGGTAGAGATCAGGGGTCTTATTCCACCCACTCCTCTGCCCGTCCAGAGAGGGATGACAGGCAGTTACCATGACAGCTCCTTTGAGATCCTGACAAGTGACACACACGCCAAGAAAAAGTCCCTGAGCTGAATGTCACCCATCTCCCCTGTGACAAAGCCATCAGAGCTCCTCAATGAGGGCACTATTCATCAAACAGCATCTCCCTCCTACCTCCTTTAACCATCATTCAGCTTCCCATATGTCTCTCGCTCGCTTTTATTTGCCATCATGAAAGACAACTCTGAGGTTAGTCAGAATATTACACCCTTACATATCAACAGCAAAAAGAAGCTTTAAGAAAAAAAAGTCAGGCTATTTTAAGAAAGGCACTGATAAAGCAATGTTCAGCCCTTTTTAATTTGTTAAACTTTAATTTCACACCTACAGAAAGCAAGCTCCTTTTCCTTAGGCAAGTTTTATGCCCCTTCCCAAGCAGGCTGCAGAGCCCCCCAGATTGCCCAAGTTATAACTTGACTATCAATGAAGACAAACACTTTAAAAAAAATATAAAACAATAAAACACCCACAAAGCCAGAAAGGAAGGATTTAAAGATTCTCATTGCTAGCACAGGAATGTCAGAAGAGTGGATCACAGTCTGTGGTCTGAAAAAACTTCCTCTGAAATTCAAGAATAGTTAAAGAACTAAAACCTGAGAGGTGGGACCTACCCACCTTTTCTCTCCAAATCTTTAACTGGTAACTCTGTTCCAATGCTTTCCAAACCCAGCAAGGACTTCTCAGGGAATTCTGAAGCCCTTGCATTATACATGAACACTACAGATTAGGAGGGATGATTAATTCCTTTAAAAATACCCCCACTGAACAAGGCAGTGAAATATGAAAGGCTCAACTTCAATGTGACATATGCACATTTGGAAGCTTTAACAAATAGGAATCAATGTAAGGACATCTTCTTGATTTTCTCTGAATCAAGTCCCAAATGCAAACCAAAATATCCCCCATGTCCCTCCGAAGAAAGGCGGAACAATCAGCTGGTTTTCTCCTCACAAGAATCCTGACACTATCAGCTCATCCTACCTTTGTACACCAAAATATCTACTGGCCAAATAGCACCAAAGACACATCTGGGAGTTCTGGTACTTTAGGAAGTTACAAAATAATGAGATCTCATTTCAAGGAGTGGGGGGAGAAAAAGAAAAAAATTTATAAAGCAGATACATAATTTTAACTAAGAAAGAACCACTCAGCAAACTAACAAATCTGGGCATCAGTTTTAAAACTTCAGACAACTGACTGCAATTTATAACACTATATAATAAAAGAAGAAATGAGCATACCATGCCTACAGTCTTCATCTGCTTGCCCATACTTTTTCTGAAAGGTAAAACATGAGAAGTTTAAAAATAGCATTATTCCAGTTAGCATAAACAACTACATGCTTGAATTACAAGTTTCTTAAAACTTTTCAGAAACCATTACCTTGTCTTTTCGTGGGTGGAACATGTAAAGAACATAAGTCACATGTCAATTATTATATAGTTCATTCTTGGAATGCTGACTTTTTCTCAATTCTCAGCAAATGGACATTTTAAAAGGTGTGTTTTGTGTTTGCAGGTGGCCCACACCACTTGGGAAAAAAAGCAAAATTTTACTTTCTAGCCACAGTTTGTTTTTTTAAAACTTGCACTACTGTGGATCTCTTGAAATTTTCAAGTTATGTACTTTATTTTACTCTGTCTTATCAGTGGTGATTTTAAAGATTATTTCATTTAGTAGAACAAGAAGGAAAATTTGGATTTTTTTTCCTCTTTTTCTTTTAAGCCTTCAAGTGTTCAGTAGGAAGGGTTTGATTACAAGTACTTTCCCAAAGTCCTCTGCAATAATATCACTATGTTGAACACCCAGCTAGGAGCCTCTCAGGATTTTCAGACAGTGATGTCAAAAATGTATTAAATACTGTAAGACCAACCTGCATATTGGCCTATGTAAAGAATTTTGAGAAGTCAAGGCTGTAGTAACACATCTTCCATTAGAAAAACCAACCTTAGTTATTTCTGAACCTCTTCCCCTGAGGAGCCACAAGAAAGGTGGCCTCTTAATTTAAGAGGTTTCCCAAATCTCGTTTAGCACACTCAATAGTCCAATTTAGCTACTTATTTAAACATGCTTAAAAACACTCCCTCATCAGATGGGCAGGATTTATCTTAGAGCTACCCAGAAAGATCTTTAGACTTGGCCAAACTTCTTCCACCTGGGCTGAAACTGCTCATACTCAGTGTGTGAAGGTTTGGGGTGGACAGGGCCCCTGTTAATCTAAATAACATTGCCAAGAAGGTAAGAAAAAGTAGGTTGTAGGTTTATTCTTAAGCACTGTCATGTCCTTTCCTTTAAGAAACTGTAGCTCTCTGATGCTTTCAAGGAAGGACATGAATTTAGCAATGGGATCACCTATAATTCAGAGTTATGTCTCTTGCCTGGAATTTCTAAACCTTTACAAGACCCCAGTTTTTCCATTTCCACTAAAAATCTGCCAGAATCTAAAAGTTACATGTTTCACCAGAGATGCTCTAGCCTAGCACTGGAAAGCAAGTGTAGGATCAAGTATTAAAAGACTAATGTTAGACCTGTGCAAATGTTGCTAAATTGGGTATGACCCAACTACCTGGATTTTGGCATTTCTTAACTTTGTTTTTTCAGTGTTTATATTTGCAGAAACTGTAATTTCATGCTCTTTAAAGATCAGGTAATTTGGTATGAAATTCAGCATAGCTATACAAACATTATACCCTAAACCCCAGATATTTTGCCTTCCTAGAATATACTTTTTTTAAAACGTTTAAAGTATTTTCCCTCATTTGTGACTGAGACCCAAACTAAGTGGTTTCAATCCTGGAAAATAAACACGGAAAACTACCCAAGTGAAGCCTCATACAGGCTGTAAAAAGAGGGATTCCGTGGCAAACCAACATGCCAATCATAGGCAAACTCTGAATTTTCTTTAAATCTGGACAATACAAGATATTTGCTCGTTCTTCCCAGTTCACTAGATACTATGAAAGAGTCACACTCACAAGTTGTAAAAAAGAAGCAATTCTATACAGCAGAGTCTCGATTTTGATGCGGTCGATTTGTGCCTGGCAGGGCTCCGGGAGGTGAGCTGGGGGGAACTGGCTGAGGGCAAGGAGAGCCTCTGTGCAATGCTTCACTGCCACTTCATAATCCTGCTGCTTAAGGGATTCACATGCTTGTTCACATGACTTCTCTGGTCTTCTGTCTGCCATGACTCAGGGACAGAAATCCTGGAGCGGGGCAGAGGGGACGATAAAACCTTGGTTAGCTGTGTGATGGCACTGACAACTCGCCAACCGACTGCCCTTCCCATCTCCAGGTGCTGCTCCACCTCATCCCCCTCGTGCTGCTGGGCCACTCTCAGCTCCCAGCCCGAGCTGCTCCCTTCCCTAACTCAGCTCTTCCCACTCTTTTCTCCATCCTCTCGGCTTGCATTCTAATTCCAGAAGGTATTTAAGCCCACGGTTGATTTTAAGAACGTAAGGAGTGGTTTCAAATCTTGAAGTCAGCATGGGTTTAAGCACTTAGAGGCTTTGGGGTCTTGAATGGCAACATGAGCTTTGCTCTGTGACACAACTCATCCCCCACCTGCTCTGCCTCCAAGCCACGTGCTCCACGACTCCTTTCTCTTCCAGACACTTCCCACCTACACTCAGGAGAAGGAGCTGCTTTCCCTGGATGGAGCACAGTGAGGATGGACAAGGAGGAACGAGAGACCAACAGCAAACCAGCAACTTGCCTCTTCCTTCAGTTGGTTTATTTACATTTATGTCTGAGAAAATCTAGACACCCCTACCACACCAAGACAACTTCTTAAATAATTTTAAAGTAAGTATTTGGGGGGGACTGAGACAGGTATAATAAAGATCTGCACAGAGACAGACATTATCTGCCAATAAACTGAGACAAATCTGAACCACCCCATCTGAACCACGAGGAGACAAGCAGAGCACTTCTATAATCCCTATCTACATTCTCCCTTCATTGACATAATATTTAAATACATGATACACATCCCTAGAGACACTGCATTTTAAAGCTAACTTCACAAAAATGCGTTCTGATAACTGAAAGAGGAAAAAAATGTAAGAGTTCTCATTTTTGCTTTCAGCAAGCAGCATACTATCAATATCTGTGATTAGATCTACTACTACAATTGTCTCAGATAACTGGTTTTAGTCCACTGTAGAAATTCACTGCTAAAAGCTGCCTTTATACTTGGTATTTTCCGATTTTTACCCAAAGGTAAAATAACTTCAAAAATTTATTCTGGAAGTCAAATAAATGCATTTCCCTCATATGCAAAATAATCCAGTATACTCCTTTTCCAACTAACACAGGCCTAAGCCAAGATACAGGAGAAACATAAACAAGACCTTGATATATTATACAACACAGCATTTTATGTGTTCCCTTTCATTCTTAAAACTTCATTCAGTACCAAAATAGTAACATAAAGGAATATTGATTTTTTCAAGACAATTTTTGACTTACCCACTTTCCCTATTACGTACTAACATAAAGGTTTCTCAAGTACAACAACATCTTCCCAAAAATGAAGGAACACCAGCACAACTATTTTGCAGTTATCCCAGTACAAATCTGTGGCATCTGCCTCTTTCTTAATAACAGCCTCGCAAAATATTACCTCATTCATCCAGATACTTCTTTTTCTGCTAAAAATAAGTCCCCACTTTCAACCAAAATAGGAACAGGCAAGTAGGTTTTGCATTTCCATACATATGAGTAAATCCATTCATTAGGTAATTCTGTTAGAGATGCAGCTGGATCACTTCAGCACGTATTTTCAATTACATAAATGTTAGGTATTTTTAAGCTGTGTATGCAAGGATCCTTTGTACATACAACTAAAAATTACACTGGCTTCCACTTCACTAACATTTTAGGCCACAGTGTATTTTACAAATCTCGGATTTGCTTGCACAGTAATACAATAGTTAATTGATGTTTTTCTCATGTACGTTCTGTTTTCCTCCTAAGGGACTGAAAATAGAGGACTCCGTGAACTCAGCTGTAATTTTGATTTCCTCACTTCCTGGCTGACATATAACCAAAATTCCTTTGACCAAAAGCCTGAGCAGAGCTTCTGTGTGTTTATTCCCAAAGAACTGATTAAACACAGATCCCATCCTAACTGACCTGGCCAGCACAACTGACAGGCATTGGAAAGCTTTGTTATCCAGCCCTTCTTCTCCAACATGTAAAAGACAAAGATGTTACTTATCAATTGCCTTATTCTGGCTGTTTGGATAAATATTTAACTTATCTATTCAAGGATAAGCTGGATTTTACACCCCCAGAAGTGGCCACACAATTTCTTTGGTCAGTTTGAAGACTTCAGAGGACAGACAAAGTCTTTCCCAAACTTAAAGTATTCATAGAAACATTAACAGCCAAGGAGTGGAGGCACTTCTTAGAAGAAATTTATTCTTAGTTCTACATGTTCAAAAATTTCAGATGTAAAATTGGAATTCCTACACTCAGAGTAGAATTTGTTAGATTAGAACTGAAAACTGAAGTATCACAAGGTCTGCACTATACTCCCAACTCTCTTTGCAAAACTGAGCAAATTATTCCTGCACTTCCCTTCTCCCTGTAAAACTGAAATTAAAATACTAAACATGTAACAGAACAGACGTCAGGAGTGTTCATTTTCTCAGTGTGGCCTGGAGAACCATATTCCAGAAGAGTTCTAAATTAAAACCTGAGAAACAATTTATTCTAATAGCAGAGCTTAATACAACTTCAAAATATAGAGGAAACAGCAAATAGGTATATTCCCACTATCTAAAGCTGCACACCTAGAACAGGTGGACATACCTAAGAAAATATGTATCTAAATATATAATCTGGCTTTGTACCTCCAAAAAACTCCTGCCATTAAGTAGAAGAAAACTTACTGAACTTGCATTTCTTTGAAGGGCAAGTTGTGCTCAGCTTATCTTCCACAAAACATCATTTCAGAGACCTGGCCAGTTCCAACTGGTGTCACTTAAACGTTGCTGGTTTTTTCAGCTGTGAGGGATCTATTTTTTTTTCCCCTACATCTAATGATTTTCAGGTCCAATATTCCTAATGAGTATTTCACCATCTTGCCAAGGGGATTTTGTAAGCAAACATGAAAAGAGTAACTCAAATCTCCTCTCCAAATAAAACTGCACATTTCCCCTCCAGAAAGGCAGCCGGGGCAGCTTGAGGAGGAAGAGTGATAAACAACGTGATCTCCACTCATTTATTCCCAAGTAAACACTCCGCCTGCCTGCTGCACAGGAGGCTTTGAAGAACTACTCCAGTCTGATGAGTCCAACTTCAAATTAAAAATCAATGTAGGAGGAGAGAACATCATGAACTAAAATCCTAGTGTTTCATGGCAGTTTAACTCATGACTGTGCACTTCCATGCTTCACAGCTCACTGATGTGTTTGATGGAATCAAAGGGTCCATACACGAAGATAATGATAAGTTAAAGCATGTGACAGCTCCCAAAAAAATTTCAAACAGATGCTTTTTCAATTCACTGTAAAGCATCTAGCCAGATAACTCTCGCTGTACTTCATAAACAAACAGATTAGAGGGCACAATGCTGTTCCTATTAATGTTACTGGCAAAATTCCCAATGTCTGCCAAGACAGAAGGATCAGATCCAAGGTCTCGCATGCCAAGCTGACAAACAGTAGACAAGTCAGTAAATATTTGCATATTTTAACCAAACATTAACATCTCTTGTAAAGATTTATGCTAAAGCAGTGATGTTCAACTTGCAGTCCTACAGTGAGCCTGGTAGGAATTTATTGTCGATTGAATTTGCCTCAAGAGCCACATCCTGGGAATCGCAAAGTGAAGCAAATGAATGAGACCCATTGCCATGGGGAACATGCAGGGCAAGAGCATCTCCAGCTGCCTCCCATTACAATCCACAGCCCTTCCAACAGTTCTGCTGTCAGAAATAAGCACCAAATATTCCCTGCCAAAGCTATTCAGCCGTGTCCTCCTGCTTCCAGCCCTCCTTCCTGCGGGAAAGGAGAGGAGGGGATGGATTTGCCCTTCCCCTGCCCATTGGGGTCACGCTGGCACAGGCTCTGAGAGAGCAGGGCAGGCATTCCACTCACCCTGCCCCTCTCTATGCAAATGCATCCACTGTTTCCCAGCCCTTTGGGATTTTTCAGCCCTTCTCTGGAGAGGCTGGCCACCAAACTGGGCAGAAGTTTTAAACATGTCGTAAATTCAGGCAATACTCAAGAAAAGACAGCTGGTTTATCAGAACTTCCCAGCAATTCCTTTTAAGAGCAAGAAGAGACCTACTCGATTTATTTACGAGGCTGGTTGCTCTGTCCTCCCTCAGTAACTTCTGAACTTCAAGTCAATTGGAACTGAATTTCCCAGAAGTCTGAAGGGTCTTGAAGATGCTTCAGGTTTCATGAAAAATGTGTAACAAGACAGATAACAGACCCAGGGAAAGGTTAAGTTATAATTCAGCCTCTTATGGATACCAAGACATCAGTTACCCCATCAATTACTGCCGGTGCTGCCATTTACCTTTGCTGAAGCAAACTATCACTCACCAGGGAAAGAAAAGTCTTATTTATTTTTCTTGCCCTCAAACTGCATTCATCACCTTAGCTGCTCAAGGATCCATCCAACAGCGTCCAGGTTTCACGAGAGCAGAGTTTCCAAACTTTTCAGGCTACAGACATGAGCAGGACACATCACACTGCTTTCTGAAAGCTGTCACTGGTAAACCGAAATTTAAGTAATTCACACCAAAAGGCCTCAAAATTCTTCTGTTTCCATAATATAGAAAAGCACTACTTGGGAAGTCACAAAGTTAGTATGGGTAAAATCCCTGTGACCAAACAGTTCCTCCCTCACTCAAAATTATCAGGGAAGGACTGACAAGATACTTTAGTTTCCTTAATCATCTGAATTAATTTATTGAGTACACTGTACAACCAAAAGGTTGCCTACTGTGAACATGTCAATGTTACAGACAAAAATGAAGGGTCACTGGAATTCAACTCTCAAGACTCTGCAAACAAACTGCATTTGCCAGTCCACACACTAAAGTAGGGAATAATACACCAGTCCACTGTTAAATAACATCATAGAGCTGCTCTGGCATCTCTAGTGATCCCATCTTAAGGCAGGCTTGCATCTCTACATGTTAATTGTTTTTGCAGTACTACAAAATACCACTCAAGTACCTTCAGATGAGTAAAATAAATATCTATTTATTCTCCTTACCTATTGTGACAAAATAAACCGAACTCTGCCTTAAGACAAAAAATAACACAAAACTCCAAAACCATTTTATTCAAGCCTCCAGGAAGGAATAAAATACAGCTACACAAAAGACAGAAGTGACTTATAGACACACACAGGAAAAAATGCAGTTTTCCAGTGTCATGGCATATACATCATAAATAATCCCACTCTCAGAAATCATCTAATAAAATGAGAGGAGATAATGACAGTGCACTGTACCAGTGTGAATGATGCAACAGAGAGAAAAAGAATAGTGCATCTTTCATGCACAGGGTACAAAAAAAGGATTATAGTAAAGGTGCTTTTGCCTTTTTTTTTTTAAGAAAAATGTAAGAGCAGAGAACTTCTGCACTCATTTATTGCAGTTATGGCTAAAGTCTGTAATAGCAGTTACAGAGTCCTCAGAAATGCACTGCACACCTTGCAGAACAAATACAAGAGCCTCCACCCTTGAGAAAGGACAATCTAATCAGTTTTCTGAAATAACTGAATTACTTCAGCTAATGTTGTACAACTCCAGGCAAAATGACCCTACTTTAAATTCCAAAAATGATGCTAAATCTGAAATGGAGCATACAGAATGAGGAAAGCATATTTCAAGGTTTTATTCCACAGCAAGAACTTCTGCTACATGGTCTCTACAGAACATGATATGCTTAATTTTGGGAAGGGGAAAAAGGGAATGAAGAGGTTCCTGATGCCCCCAACCATTAAATATTCAGATTCTCCTTCCACACTGAAAAATCAAAGAGAGCACCATAAATTAGAAGGACAAGTGACCTCTGGTCACACAAATGGAGCCCTGACTCTGATCCTGGAGACTGAAGGTTTGGAATAAACACATCCACATTTCCTGAGAAAGGAACAAGTGCCTGTGGGTGGCTTATCATTCACATAACGATAGTAAAAAAAAATACAGAGGCAGCTGAGATTAAGAGCAAATGCCTTTTGCATCTGGATTCTCTGTGGGCTTTAAAGCACTTTACATACATCACAATCAGTAACAAGTTTTTTGCATGCCACTTACGATTTCAGTCCAGACTCCTAAGTGATTATTAACACTTTATTACCTTTACTAATCTCTTGTATTTTCCTTTTGGAAATAGCAGCCGAAAGGACAATCTATGCAGCCAGCAGCAGCATTTAGACATGGTCAGACTGCCTACCTTTGGCTCAATATATGGAAATAACTCACTTGCAACCACCACATAAGCATCCCCAATATCTTCATATCCTGCCTTTAAAATGATCCTTTCCACAGAGCTGTCTGAAAACATTACCTGTCCTGATGAAACTAAGCAAAACAGCTGGCAAGTCAAAGCACAGCATCTACGTGGTGTGTCCTGGCAGTGTGTGAAAGCCATCCACAGCCACCAGATGGAAGGTTCCCAGTTCCACAGAGCAAATACATATATCCATACTGCATTCATTAACAGTACAAACACCAGATTGGTAAAGTTCGATACTCTGAGGTTGTGTGAGGACAAGAGTCTGTCCAAGCTCAGGTTGGCCTCCCGTGTGTCTGCATTATGATATTGCCTTTAACTGCATTAGTCACAGAGTACATTTTCCAAGGGCTACCTGGTGGAATGAGGAGGCAGAACGAAAGCTGTTGCTTAATGGGCATCTAGTGAAATACTTCAGCACAGGGCCTGAGGCCTTATTTACTGCATGCTACTCAAATCTGGTTCTAAAGGCTGCATTTTAATGTTTTCATTAACTTTCCAATAATGCCTACAGTACTGCAACTGAGCACTCCACAAGTATTAAGAAAGCATCTTAATCATTCTGACAATATTGCCATTTTAAAAAGAATTAAGACATTAAAACACAAGTCAGAAATTTTGAGAAACTTTTTATAGTCAGAGTAAGACAACTAGAAGTGATTTGTCCCCCTTATGCTCTGCCCTGGACTGTAAAGCCCTTTCCATGAGCCATGCAGGACACCCAGTGTCTGCAGAGGGCCTCGGGAGGATCCAGCCCTTCTCTGCATCACAACAAGGGAAAATCATTAAAAAAACCAGAAAATGAAGTCAAGCAAAGATGGAGCTTAAGTAGGATTTGCCTTCTTGTTTTCTGCTATTCCCTATTCCATTTCAGAAACACTTTCTCATTTATGCAGATAGCAAAACTGTATTCCAACAAACAACTGTATTAGCATTGTAAAATAAATCATATGTACCCACACCATACAGCCTCCCTTCTACTTCCTGCTAATACTAACATCTTTCAATCTCATTCTCCTCATTCAGCCACCCCCATCTCCACATTTATTGTACATATTCTGCAAAAATCTGCATTTTGCACCTTCTGTTTAAATCCAGTCGCTGCCTCCTCTGTGCTGCAGGAAGGTAGAGCTGGGAGGAGAGGAACTGGGTATCAGATGTACACAAAGGGAATTTTCTGTGCTCTCATTTTTGTCCAAAACCATACCAGGGACAAATGCAGGAGCCCTAGCCTTCAAACTGTAGAGAAATCTCATTTAGCTCAGGCTGAGGTATATTCACTGCAGGGATTATCTTTTACACTTCTACTTAATGCTAATTTGACCAACGCTGAGCAGATTTTCACAGGGTCAATAACAAGCACATCCCTGGCAGAAGCATCATATTATAACACATCTCAACTTTTCACAAAGCAGCACTAGAGGTCATTAGACTATTTCTCTTCTATTTTATTATGAATATAAGAAAATACTTTTTGCCCAATTTTTAGAAAAGACCAAACCATGTTGTCAGAACCTTTCTCTCTTCCACAGCACCCAAAAGTCAGCCTATGACAGACACCTACCCTGGGAAATTTCAACCCAAATAATTAAAATTTGGCAGGCAATAACCAAGTGAAATGAGGGCTACGTCATAGTAAGCATCAGGTAACATAATAATAGGTGTTGCTTCTGCCCCACCTAAAGTTCTTTTGGCTCCTTCATAGAAAATCTTCACGTAAACAATCTTTCATAATAACTGGTTAACAAGGCAGCAGTTTGTGTTCCACAGACCTCGATGCTCACACTGCTTTTTGAGGAGAGTTTCTCACACTTACCCAAGATGAGGGCATTTTAATTGAAATATTGTCCCATGGTTACCATTTTATCCCCATAACAACATCACCAATTACTTACTTTAAAAAAATGCATTAGAAAAGTAATATCATCTTTGCTTCTCTTAATGAAATTTGCCAGAGAAAAACAAAGGGAAGGATCAGCACTGCCCAATCAGCTCTCCATGGAGCAGAACCAACCTACAAGTCCCAAACTCAAGCACACTTTGCAGAACAGTATCCACATCCTAAGAGCTGGTTAAAACATCACCATTCACCACTTCCCAAGCTCGTGGCAGAACCTCTCTTTTAAACAGCTCGATAACAGAACAGGGCCTTGTTCCTGTCTCTGCACATTCCACATCAGAGTGTTTTGCTACAATTTTGACCAAGAGAAGCGAACATCACTAATCTTAAGGACTTAGAGAATCATGCAATTCCCAGTATTATTCTGCTCTGAGTCATAAGATGGTGCCAGAAGTCCTTCCTGAGAAATGCCTGCTGTATGAAATAGAGGTACGGCTGTACCGATGTGACTAAACATGTGTCACCTCGTGTTGAAAATGCCGAGCGAGTGCCAAAAATGTGTTCCCAAGGAATGCAAAGGGGAGGCAAAGAAGATTCCCAAGCATCATTTCAACACAGAACAGGATATTTACACACGTGTTTCAGAAGTTCAAATGCACAAACATGTCACAGTTTCCCATAATGCTCACTGAACCTGCCACTCAGGCAGCACTGTCTGCAGAAAGCACCTGATCACAGCTCACTTGCCAAATTCACCAATTTCATCAGTCTCAGGGACACAATCAAAATTAGGACTTCCTAACTCTCAGTCTTGTGTTCAATTCACAGCTTTATCTAATACAGCTGCATTTGGATTTTTCAGCCATAAAAACGTTTTTAACTTAGGGAATTATTTATCACAGCATATCCCCGTTTGGAAAACCCCATACAAACTCTTGCCCACCCCCAGCAGTTCCAAAGCTCAATGGTCCAATCCCCGTTTCCTCTGCTTAACAGGGATATTGCAGCAATGCTGGAAGAGTCTTCCCTCAAGTGTCAAACTTTCATTTTCACAGGAGAACTTTCTCCACTCCTGACACATCCTGATATTGCAAAGCAGCACCTCCCTGTGACCAGATGTAGCTGAAGAGCACAGCTTTGATCCCCAGGGCAAATACAGATGCTATAGGGATCCATCACAGTCTCACTGCACGGGGTGGGGGGAAGCCCTAAGTTCACCTTGATATTGAGATGCAAAATGTGAATCACTCTTTCAATCCACTCAAAAGGCAAAAGGTCACAAAATCTTCATGCTGAGTATCAGCTACAATGCACAGGTCACAAACTGAGCACAGAGATCAGCCAGAACATTTGAGAAACAGAACAGGAAAATTTCCTTTCCATGTACCTCAGCCTTCACTGCAGCTTTATAATGAACTCTAATTTATTATAGTAGTGAACAATCCTGTGACTGAGTTTTGTTACGCATTTAACCAGTGCTGAGCATAAAAGGGTCCTCCCGTAACAGATGTAATAACACAATCATGCCACCCACAGATCCTCCAAACACATCTCTCCCCAAACCACACCTATTATGTAACTGTACATGATATTTTTGTGTGCTATTTTGAAAGTTCAAAGCAGTAACTAACCTCCACCTTTAAAAATTGCTATCTTTATTGTAAATAACCTTTGAAATTCATTCTTACATGACCCTGCTTCAAATAGTCTGGCATAATACAGCCAAGCCTGGTATGGGGAGTTGTCTTCTAACTCTGTATTTTAATTATATTAACCTTTCTGCATATGGATAATGATTTTATAAGGTACCTATTTCCTCTCCTCAAATGCATGACCACAGCAGTACCAACAGGGTCAATTTTTAGACCCTTTCCAGATCAGAACATGGATTCCCAAGTTCTCCTCTCTCAGCAAACCCTACAGGCAACCCCACAACGTGCATCCAAAACACCCTTCCCGGTGGAACTCGCCCTCCTCATTCCTCCTGAAAGGAACATTAGCGATTCAGTCACGTCTTTGAAACCCCACTCAGAGAAGTGCATCAGCAGGAATGAGTAACGCCCCTGCTGTGGTTACCAGCACAGTCCTGACACAACTTGGGAAGCAGGGAAGTGCTGTCTAGCCCAGCCAAACAAACATAAACAAAGCCACAGCCAAGGGATATCAGGCAGTTCAAACGACAAAACAAATGTCCTGCCCCCTTCCAAATGGGGCAGTGTCTCAAGATAGGGCCAGGGCACAGTTACCTCAAACCCATCAGCACAAACGACTCTAATCAAAAACATCACTTCAATGAAGGACCCGCAGCACTGGGTTAGTGCAGATTCCAAAGTATGCTAAAAAACATTCCCTTCAATGACCTCCCTGTGTAGATAAGGAGAGAAGTCCAGCAAATCCTGGCTCCCAAAACAGCAGAGGAACAGATACAAGGCAGCTCTCGTGGCTGGTCAACAGAATTTGGAAATCCCAATGGATGGCGATTTCAACTGAGAGCAGAGAAGGAACATTACCTGGGAACTGAAGCCAACCACCCATCCCTTCAAAATTATCCCTGGATAAAAAGAAATTTTCACTTAAAAAAATATGGATTAGCTTTCATTAAGTGAAAAGATATATATGGAAGAAGCTTTATTTTACACACTGCCAAACCCACTACGCTCTTCATTTGGGGCATTCTCCCTTCATGATGTCCACAAAGATTTGTTACCTTTTGGTTTGCTGAACCAATAAAAGTTTTCCAGCAAATTAAACACTTGTGCCACATTACTAACAACCAAGATTCTCAAAAACAGCTCATGTTACATATTTCCCTTTTGCCATGGGGTCTGAAGGGCTATGAAAGACCTTTTAAGCGTATTTGAGCAGTGTAATTTTTAGTGTTTTGATGAATACAGTATTTTTGCTATATATAACTATGGGGGAAAAAACCCAGACTGTGAAATTCACAGACAGAAAGATCATTTCTAAGTCACACTTACCCCAGCTACCATAAAACCAGCTCAGAGCAATCCACACAGTGCTCACATTTCTACCCTTCGCTTCCTACCGCTCCAACATTCAAAATTTCATACCAAACACAAACCTACTGTTCTTTTTCTTTCACTATTTCAGCACTACAGCTCTGAGAATCATTAGCCATCCCAACTCTTACAAACAGGAGAGAGCATGAAATTTATTTCCCCAAACCACAAATAAGCCAAAGATTCAAAACATCCACCTCAGACACATCATTCTTCATTCAAGTGGTACTTCCCAGACTAAGAGCAACAAATGGCACAACAGTTCACAATCACATCTCCAAAACATCTCTCTCCATAACATCACTCACAAAAATCAGCAGCCCTGTGGACCTACTGCTGTGGAAAACCTGGAGAGTTCAGTGCTGCTAATTCTAAATTAGCTTCTTGCTACTGTATGAGCCTTCCAACATCTGACAGACTCCACAGCACTCAGAGAATCGGGCAGTTTGTCCTCATTCAGCAGCAGGATGGGGCCACAGTCACCACTCAAACTTTTTAGTCACAAAATGGAACCTCTCAGCCTGGTAAAATTACATTTAAGAAGGAAGAAGACTGAAATTATGATTTCTTATCTGCCCTTCCTTTAATAAGTCTGTAATTGGCATTATGGAGGACTCTGAGAAAAGGCTGAGTAAATAACCAGTGCATTTCTAATTTATAACAACAAATTTGCATATAAAATTAGAGAAATATTTGGATATTACGTTATAGCCTCATTAAGCATCCTTTAACTTCAACTGGCAGTGCAACAGAAATGCAACAGAAAAACATATTCTCACCCATGGGTAATTACAATCTCTCTGCTTCAATTCCTAATCACTTCTTTTTCTACAGTAATATTCACTTTTCTGTGTTTCTCAGACATGAGTGATTGCTTCTGGTTGAAGCCCCATGTCATAAACGTTTGTGTGAAGAGAGGATGAAAGCTCAGAAAGCAAGATTGGTTTGGAATAAGGAACTGGAGTTACATATCAATACCACCAGGATAAAACCCCCAGAAGCTGGCCTGTCCCTGGCAAGCAGTCCGACCTTGCAGACTCCAAATCTCCCTATCTAGAAAGTTTAGCTATTTTCTCCCACCCCAAAATACTGGGGGAAAACAAGTGTTTATTTTCCCTGTCAAAATCTCCAGAAGACAAAGCATTCCTCTGTTGTTTTTTTTAATTTTCCATACCAATGCTGTGTGCAAACTTTTGAAAAACCAGTCTCTTTTCTTCCTTGCTGAAAAAGAATGGCAACTGCAGAAGTTTAGACTAAGGGCAGTAAGAAATCAAACACATAAAGTACCATGTCTTTAAATATATGTCATTGATACACATAAACACAAGTGCTGCCAAAGGCCACGGAAGAAATAGCAAGACAAACAAGAACAAAAAAGGAAGGTCTTGTTTGTTCTGATTATCTAACCCACAACCCTGCCATTTCAAGGCAAAAAATACATGTACCATCCAGTGAAAATGGGATTTTGCCTTAACAAAGGAAGTGAGAAATGATTAAACAGCTGTAACACGAGCAGGAGGGCAGGTCAGGATTACAAAATTTGGTATTTTAGCCCCCATGATGACACACTGGCAACCTTGAACAGAGAGGAGCACTGGGGATCTGCTTCCTTCCAGGAAGAGGGCTTTGGCAATGCCAGGAGAAACGTCAGGCCAGGCCTGGAGCTTACCAGGATTCTTGGCCTCCTGATCCCCAAGGCAGGGGAATTCCAGCTGTCCAACCAGTCTGTCCCTGAGCTAGAGCAGAGTGCTTCCTCCTGATTCACCAGGGCTGGCTTTCCCAGTTACTCAGGCTGTGTGCAGGGGACAGGACTTCCATCACTACCAAAGGCTTTTCTAATTCAGATTTCCCTCCTGCCACCAGAGCTGTGAGGCACCACTGGGCTCAGGAGGGGATGGCAGTGAGGTGAGAGATTCAAGGCCTTTGAACTAATAATCTGAATCGCTCCAGCAATTGCTTCTGCCACTACTAAAATGAAAACACCTTGAATAACCTGCAGGAGCAAATGCAAGTTGGTAGTAAATAACAAATAAGAAGAAAAATAAACCAACACCCTGAAAGCCAGGAAGAATACCCAGCTATAATTGCAAAGGGGATTTTAGTAACAAAAATAATTGCCAATGATGGAGAAATATTTCATTAGACTACTAAATTAACAGAGTTGGAAAACATTAGTAGTAATACTGGCCAGCTCTTACACGGGCTCTTTCATCCACCGGCGTCAGAACTTCTTACAAATTGGTGGGATTCACTATTCCTATTTTAAATTCCTTCCAAAGGAAGCACAGACAGGTGAAGTGATTTGCATCAGGCTGTCCACATCTCTCTAGGCCTAGGCCTGTACCTGCCCACTTGGGAATACATCACCTCTTCAAGCCTGCCAGACACTCCTGCACTTTTTGAGACAAGAATTTCTCCATGAATCCAGCCTTTCTCTCCAGACTACAGCCCTTCTCCTGCAACCAGATCCACTCACACCAATCCCAAAGCCCAGGAGGAACTTCTCTGAAACCAGTGAGATTTCACAAAGGAAAAGGATCCATGACAAATCAAGAAGCAGAACTGGCACAAATTACAAGGTAAGATGCTGCTTCCACAACTCTCTTCAAGTTTTAATCTGATGGGAAGAGATAAAAATGACCCCCCTAACAAACCAACAAAAAAATCCCCAAATAAACAAAAAAAAAAGGCACTAAGAAAACCTACTATTACAACCCTTCAAGTCCTCAAGCCATCACTTTAACAAGGCTCTTCCACAGAAAAATTCATCTGCCTCACCTAAAAAGGCACTGGGTCTGTATAAATTAAAAGAAGGAAAATACACACTGCATGTTTCACAAGTCCAAAAATTCATGGAGGTGAAGAGTGATAAAAGAAATGTGATTTCAGCTAGGAAAAGTAAAGAAGTAATTTCTGCTTTCAGAACAAATTACAAAGAGAACTCAATTTATCAGTAATAACACATAAAATGTTCCTCCACTTACCAATAAAGAAAAACTGTTCTGCTAATTAAAGTTCAACAAAAAAAAAGCTTAACTCAGCTTCTACCACTCACAATTTCTGTGCTGTAAAAGCCAAACCTACCACAGTCTGATTCCCTTGGTTTGCATCCTGAAGAAGGGGAGGGAACACGGTGGTCCTTTGTACACTTTCCCCTCCTCTCTGTATCAACTGAATGGTTAAAATTAGCTCCTCACTATGGACCAACAAGCTGCCCAGCACTCCCAGTCTGTCTCTGTCAAACAAGATTTGCCATGGAAATTTTAAAAAAACACCAAAAAAAAGCTAATTTTCATTCACAATCTGCTATGGCTCAAAAGCACTGAAACAACTGAAATTAAAACACATCATTTTAAAACCTTCCTTTTCCACCCAGTCAGTCTTGGAAAATAACACAAACTTGCAAAGTATTAACTTGCTTATTTTTTTATTTTTATAAAGGAATGTGTCTTTTCTTATATAAATAATGGTGGAGGTGTATTTTATCCTTTGGCTTGTTTCAATTCTACTATGAATTTAGAACAACAACATGAGAAGCCCTCAACAACTCAAACCACCCCAAGACTAGCCACAGTGATACACTCAACCTGCCAATGGGGATATCCCTTTTTAGGGTATTTTTCTATCCTACAACTGAATTGGGTTTTTTCTTCAACAGAAAGTGAAATATGTTACTTTAAAGCTTGAGATGAAGCTCACTGTACTCCTGATAACACAAAAATCCTATTACCTGGTTAAGTCTTACTCATTTTGTCATTAATTGGGCAGCAGCCTTGCAACCGTTTCCGTGCAGTTCTTTCTTAATTTCCACCAGTGATATGTTTAATCACGTTACTGTAATCAAACAACACTGCACTGAAGCCAAAACAACTGCACTCATTTGGAAATTAAAGAAAGGCCATGACCAGGAGGTTGTGTTACCCCCAGGAGGGGTAACAGATCCCCTTTCCCTGCTTGGGGATGTGCCCTAAAAACACCCCCACGGTGTCTGTGGGCAGGCGTGCAGCACAAACCCTGCTGGTGCCAGTCCCGGAGCTGTTCCAGGGTGTAAACGCTGCCCCAGGACCCGTGTTAACCCTCCCAAGCGCCCCGCAGAAAACAAAAACACGGGCCCATCC
>WBMV01007621.1:18897-29273 GCA_013396655.1 Campylorhamphus procurvoides | reverse complement strand
GTGTCCATGGAGAAGAAAAAAATTACTTATACTATGGGGAAAAACAGTATTTGCAGAAATGTTTTATCACATCATTGTCTTGACAACAGCATCCTACAGTGTACACAGGGAACTAGTTTTTGTGTTGATTATATTCATCTGTCAAATATTAAAGAGTGATGTTTGCAATATTATATGTGCTCTGACACTCAGAGTTTCTGGCTTACCTAGATAATCTATGGTATGCAGAATATTAGAACTGCGAGATATCAAAGTCGTAGACAAGTATCACCTTCAAAACATCTATTGGAAATCTTAAGTGGTTAAAAGAAAAAAAAAGGTATATCTTTGTGAAAAGACACAACAAAGACTTGTGAAATAGAACAAAAGAATAAAAGTTTCACTTGATCCACAGCACTAAAAATGCTGAATAAGTAATATAAGCTTATTGGTGAAACTTGTGAAGAGCTGATATAAAATCTAACTGATTCCACAATTTACAGAACCCAGTAGTACATCGTATTGTTTCCTACTAATAGAAGAATGAAGACTTCCTTTCTCTAAAACAAGAAAACAAATGAAAAATAAATCAAGTCTGTATTCAGAAAAAAAAAAACAAGTAAACAACAACAACATAAAAAAACACCCTAGAAACTAAAAAATAATAAAAAACTCATAACCTAAAAAATTACAGCAATCACCTTATTTACAATTTCACAGGAGGTGGAAATCATATGACGCACGAATGAGGCATAAGATGTTTGGCTTTTAAAATATAGTGGTTCCCTTCATAATACCCTGGGAGATTCTATGACCTCTTTGGGCACCCTGACCCACAAAGATCACTGAACCCAATTCTTAAATGAATGGCCCATACAGTGATTGAACCCATGACCTTGGCATTATTAGCATCATCCTCTACCCAACTGAGTTAATCTCATGGTCAGGTTTGTTCAGCGTCAAGAAGACATGACTGAGAGAGGACCGTATCAATGTTTATGACTATCTGAAAGGGGAGAGACAAGAACTAGAGTCAGGCTCTTCTCAGTGGTGCCAAACAATAGGACAAGAGGCAATGGGAAGAAACTGGTGCACAGGAAGTTCCACCTTAACATGAGGAAGAATGTCTTTACTGTGAAGGTGACTGAACACTGGAACAGATTGCCCTGAGAAGTTGTGGAGTCTCTCTCACTGTAGACAATAAAGAATCATCTGGATGCAACCCTGTACCACATGCTCTCAGATGACATGGCGTAAGAAGGGAGGTTGAATCAGATGCCCCAATGTGTTCTGTTCCAAATTGATTAATTCTGTGATTCTGTGAAGCAGAGGGGGAGGATCACCTCCCTTGACCCCACTCATCCTGAGGCACCCCAGGATTCCTTTGGCCCTCCTGGCCCCAAGGACACACTTCTGGCTCATGGACAACTTGTCATTAACCAAGACTCCCAGGTCTTTCTCTGCAGAGCTGTTCTCTATTAGGTCAGCCTGTACTGGTACTAGGGGTTATTCCTCCTCAGGTGCAGGACCCTACACTTACCCCTGTTGAACCTCTTTAGGTTCCTCTTCACACAACTCTTCAGCCTATCCAGGTCACTCTGAATGGCAGCACAGCCCTCAAGTGTATCAGCCACTTCCCCTATTTTAGGGTCATCAACAAACTTGCCAAGGGTACATTCTATTCCTTTGTCCAGATCAGTGATAAACAAGTTGAATACGGCTGGACCCAGTAATGTCTCCTATGGAACGCCACTGACTACAGGCCTCCAACTGGATTTGATGCTCATCACAACCCTCTGAGCCCTACCATTCAGTCAGATTACAAATAGAACTGAAAATATTTAGGAATGTCTGTTGCTCCCCCATGGCTTAGTCTAATAAGGCACTATAATTCTAGTTAGTCCAGTAGCAATGCAATTACTTCTTTTAGTTGCTTTCACTGAAAACTTTTTCTTTGTTAGAAGAAATAGAAAGAGAGAGAGAAACAACACACACACACAAAAAATGGAAATTCCTATGGTGAGAAAGACTATTCTTCTTAAAGAATCTGAATTAATGTCATTGAAATCTAACCTTGGAAAACTATTGTTTATAATAGCCTTAATGCAATTATATGCTCTTACAGAATACAAAACCTTTCAAATGACTCTATAACTGTCCTATGTTTTGTTATCACCTAGGATAAGAAGATAAACCAGTAATAATATAGTAGAAAATTGAAGGGCATGAGAAAAATCAGAACTAATAGCAGGTGTACACAACACAAGCAGTCACTCTTGAGAGTGCAAAATAGACAAGATGCATTTATTTTATTATCCTTTTATTGCGCCCTAGGGTATGTAACGAAAGATTTCTTCTCTCAGTTCCATTTATGGATGTATGTTATTGAGTATTAAAACACATTTTTGTAAAAATCCTGTAACCGTGAAGTTTGGAAAGACAGTTTTAACATCCAAAAATCAGAGTCAACACTATTTTAACTTTTCAAGTCAACCAAAATTGTTAAAAATCAGCATACCTGGATTACCAAATATTGAAAGGTGGCATGCAGTACTCTTAAAAAACTACTGAAAATATCACACATTTATACAGGACATATTTCCTATTTATTGAAAATATTTTTTGTTTGTTTATATGTTAATGAATGAGAAAATGTATGAAATCACATTATAAAAGTAGTTGATCTGTAGATAAATGTAGAGGAATGAAATACAAGTTAAAAGGAAAAGTGAAAGGTGTCAGAGCCAAGTAGTATAATGGTACCTGCTATCATTATCCACAACTGTCAACTTGATTTTTTTTCTTGATGAAGCCTCCAGTTAAACCAGTGCCTCAGAAATCCCACTGGAAAACAAATATGCACTTCTAATACAAAAAGGTTAATGATTTGTCTTCTGCAATATTATTTTACAGAATGCTTATGTTAAAGGATAATGTTCACTTCAAGTATGTAAGTATGTAAGTAAACAATTTTGAATAACTCAAAGCTAATAAACAGGCAGCTCTGTTCTCATTTCACAGCTTGCTTTGTTGCAATTAACAGAGAAAGTCTCAAGTAGAAATATGTTATTTATAAAAACGTCTCATATTATCATTTTTAATGGAGAATTATTAATACTGAAAAAACACACAGATTTTCTACAAAAAGGTTTTTACTGTATACCTAAAGTTGTATTGTGTATGTTTGGGGGTTGTGTTGATGAGCTACAATGTTTGAATAAATACAAAATGTTACACTTGGCAAATCACATTCAGAGAAAAGAAATTACACTCCTAAAGTAGAAGCATTTTACTGTGTACTTTTCCATTTTGACCTCAAGCATTAGTGAGTGCTCAGGAGCTGGTCTACAAGACTGATGGCTGATAGCATTAGTACAGTTTCTTAATATTGCCTTGTCTCAGTTAATGAAGGGAGATATATAATGGTGGATTGTACCATAAAATAGGAATGTATTCTGTACTTGTGAATAACCAATAGTTACATGTTGGACATTGCTATATATGATTCAGCATGTAACATATCACTTTGTTAATTCATAAAGATCATAGAGTTGATCTATAAGGCTGAAAATATTTTATCACATGTTCATTAGAACAGCCAGAAACTAAAAACTGTGTTTATGGAGTTGCTGTCAACAGGGACTTGGAGATTGCTCTTTGTGAGAGAAATGATTTGTAGTTTGTAGATTAAAAAAATTGACAGTGTTGTCCAAGTTGCAACATTTCTGAATCTGTTTTCATTTGGGAACGTAGCAAACAGAGTGTTTAGTTTGTGGGGAAAGCATACAAGGAACAAATTCATGACATTGTTGTTAAGGGAGAATTGTGAGTCTTTTTTAATTTTTTGTCAAACACATACAGAATGAATAGGTTCATGTCTGTTGTATCCAGTTCACAGTTACTTGCTATGAAATGTAACTCTAAGTCCCACCACAAAAGTACTAGAGATATGAAACAAATAGTCTACTTCTGAGATATGCTCAGTGGAGTTGTAATATCTTCAAGAAGAGAAATTCCACATCTTCTTAAGCTGTTGTTGATCATAATACAACATAGTGTAACATAACTGTTCAGTGGAAACCAAGACAGGAAATTTTCCATTGGAACCCCACCAGTAAGTAATGTTAGATCATTCCCAGGTCAAAACCAAAGAAAGAATTCAGAGTTCCTAAGTGCAAGAAGAAGACCAAGCTACTTTGCAATTCTTTCTGGAATCGGTGTATATATCCCTTGGCTTCACAAGAAACTTCAAATTTTGTTAAAATGCTTTTAGGAAAGGATGCCTGGAGAGACCATTCATAATGTTTAATTTACACCCCTCTTACACATATTCTGTACCAACTTCATAGCTAGTTACTGTAGTGATTGCATAGAAGAAAGGAAGCTGCTAGTGTGAACCTCACTATTCTAAATCTGATTCTGATACGTTGTGTGATTTGATCATATTACTTGCAATTTGTATGTATCCAAAATGCATGGGGAATTAACTTTCACTGGGAAAATGAAAAAAAAAAATTGAGGGGTTTTTTTTTAATAATATCTCCAGTGAAGAAAAATATTTAGATAACAATGGGAGATAATGAAACTAAAATCTGACCATGCCTGGATTTAGCAGTATGTTTCATTTTGAAATGAATAAATTTGGTTTTAATTACACAACTACTTTTTTTTTTTGCTGAAGTACAGTGCATCATTAATTACATGATATTCTGATAATAGAAGTAATATTGCCCCATGATTACAGAATAAAAGAGGTGATAATTCAAATAATTCAAATAATTCCTTTCTTGTTCAGTCTCCTCATTTTTAAACTGGGATTAACTTGTGTTCAACCACTTTAAAGATAAAGAGTTTTGAAATCGTTTCTATCTATAAGCATTTCAAGTATTACAATTATATTTTGTTAAAGCAGAGATAATTTTTTCCTTCGAAGTTCTCTTCATTAAGAGAGAAATCTAAAAACAAAACTAAAAACAGAGGCAGTTTAAAGAATACTTTTAAATATTTATGTTGCTGTGGGGTTTGTAGGGAAAGCACTTAATGAACAGGCAGTGAGTGACACTTATAGTCATGGAAGACTTTTAGCATTTTCAGATGGGATAAGGAGAACATACAGTCTGACACATAATAAATTTGAGATGACAATTAGCACAACCTTTAGAAAGAAGAGGTAACCTTCCTAGAGGTAACCATAAGAAGAGGGTGTACAGGTGACTGATATTTTGTGCAGTTGTTTATTAATCTACTGTAGCATTTTTGTGTTACTGAACGAAAATAAACTGAAACATCAAATTTAGGTCATTTTTTGTCTTCTCAGTTAAGAGACAGGACAGTAAAAATAAAGTAAAATGACTGAATAATACATAGAATATTGCAAGAAGGTGAATCAATCTCATCTCATGACACAAACATTTATAAAAATACTTAAGAGGTGAAGTGATCCCAGTACAGTGGGAAAAAACCAAAATAGAATATGCACATAGTATCATACCATCATGCAGGTCAAGAAGTTTCTGCAAATAAGCACATTTTTCTTCACACAAATGGTTCGTGTGCAAGTGAAAATGAAAAGTAGGGTTTTGGTTCTATTTTCAACTCGCTGAGCTTCAAAAGCTACTACTTTGAAATTTTTTTTATAATATTCCTCATTTTTACATCAATGAGGTTTTTCTTCTGAGTTCACTCTTCAGTGATTCCTTCATTCAACCTGTTTTTGACATTTTAGTTATATATCTGTTGATTTTAAAGTCCAAATTAATACATCTGATCTTCAGATATAATAGCTCCTTCATTGTGGTTTGCACCACTAACAGGGGTTTCATGAAGCTGTTCTGATTTATTAGTTTTACTAGAATCCCCTCAGGATTTGCCACAATGTGCAGTGTTATAGACAGCCAACACCTTTTAAACACTCTATCATAAATTTTCTTTCCAGTGAAGATTTCAGCTGTTCCTTTCTTACAATCTTAAAATAATCAATTTGTTCATTACTAGTTTGGTTTAAAGTTTTCATTAAGTGAGGGGATTTTGATGACATAATTATTGGCTGATATAATTTAAATACATAGTTTGTCTATATAATGTTTAGATTTTTTCATAGCCTTTAATGCATTTTTTGTAATTTTTTTCTATTTTCCTCTGCTTATTGTAGAGCTGCTGTAGTGAGAACTCATTTGAGCTTTTGCAACCTGAGTGTTTCTCCATATGTCACTTTCCAAGTTTCAAGAGAAACTTATTTGGGTTTTCAAATTTCTTTTTTTTTTTAAAAACCTTCATTTCTAACATAATTCTGAAAATTGATATAGGTTAAAATGCAAAATGCTTGAAAAGTGAAGTTGTAATATGACATTTTACTCTTTCTCAAGTCTTCTGTAATCTCCTTCCTAATGATGTCCCAGCCAAGAATTCATTTCCTATCCCATTTAGATGTTGTGCATCTGTGGTTTTTAAGTGTTTGAGAAGAGCAGCTGAAGTTTAATGTGAGACCTAACAACTCTGAAGTGAACAACAGAAAAGTTAAACAGATTTCCAAGGAAATTACTGTCAGTGAATTTAAACCTCTCCGATATTAGAATCACATTAATAAAAATCAACAATTATAACTCAGCCATTAAAAGTGTAGGTAGATGTAGAATCAATATCAGTCATACAATGCATGGTGTCAAAACTTCTGTTAGGAACACAAAGCATTATGTGCTTCATAGAGTTATGCATATATATCTTGTGCTTTATTTGAATTTATTTTGGGCACTAGGTACAATATTTTTAATATATCTTCAGAATATAGAACAAAACACTTTCATTTTTGTGTATGTGTATTTCAGATACAGAACAGTAATATAAATATCAACACAACATTAATAATTCTATGCTCAAAGGTTTCTGTAATTCTCCCTTTGTCCATGAGGTTTAACAAGGCCAAGTACAAGATGCTGCAACTGGGTTGGGGGAATTCCTGGTATCAATACAGACTGGGGGATGAACAGATTGAGAGCAGTTTTATGGAGAAGGATTTAAGGATGCTGGTTGGTGAGAAGTTAAACATGACCCCGTAAGGTGCATATGCAGCCCAGAAAGACAGTAGAAACCTGGGCTGCATCAAAAGCAGTGTGGCCAGCAGATCAAGGGAGAGGTTTCTGCTCCTCTGAGATCCCACCTCAAGTACTGCATCCAGGTCTGTGGTCTCCAGCACAGGAAAGATATCAACCTGCTGGAGCAAGTCTAGAGCAGGCCACCAAGATGATCAGGGAGATGGAACACTTCTCCTATGAGGAAAGGCTAAGATAGTTGGAATTGTTCAGCTTGGGGAAGAGAAGGCTCTGGAATGACCTAATCGTACTGTTCCAGTACCTGAAGGGAGCCTACAAGAAAGATGTAGAGACTTTTTACAAAGTCCTGCAGTGTCAGGACAAGAGGGTATTGTTTCACACTAAAGGAGGACAGGTTTAAATTAAATATAGGAAAAATCCTTCACTGAGAGGGTGATGAGCCACTGGAGCAAGTTGCCCAGGGCAGTTGTGGATATCCTATTCCTGGGAGTGTTCAAGGTAAGGTTGCATTGGCTCTGAGCAAACTGGTCTAGCTGAAGGTTTTCCTGCCCATGGCAGAGGGGTTAACACTAGTTGATTTTTAAAGTCCCTTTCAACCCAACCCATTCTCTGATTCTCCAATTTTCTCTGGAAAATGCACAAACCTTAACAATTATATGTTTGTAGGGCCTGAGAAAACCACAGACTCAAGACAGTTATATGAACAGAGAAAGGATGAATCAAAGAACATCACCCACTCTGCTGCTGATTCCTATTTCACTTTTGCCCTCTAAGTCTATATTTGACTTTCCTCACTGGATTGGGTTTGTGTGGACAGGTTTTGCTAGTGGGAGGGCTACAGGGGTGTCTTCTGTCAGAAGCTTCCAGACGGTTCCTACGTGTCAACCAGAATGATCGACGGACCTGACGCTGACTGTGACTGGGCCAGTAAGCAATAGTGATAAAGCCTCTGTGACAACATATTTAGGAAAGAAAAAATGTTATTGCACAGATTGTGGTCAATTGTGGTCAGGGAAGAGCTGAGGGAGAATACGTGAGAGTAACAGTCCTGCAGACACCAAGGTCATTGGAGAAGGAGGGGGAGGAGGAGCTTCAGACACCACAGCTAAGTTCCCTGCAGCCCATGGTGAAGANGTGAATTTAAACCTCTCCGATATTAGAATCACATTAATAAAAATCAACAATTATAACTCAGCCATTAAAAGTGTAGGTAGATGTAGAATCAATATCAGTCATACAATGCATGGTGTCAAAACTTCTGTTAGGAACACAAAGCATTATGTGCTTCATAGAGTTATGCATATATATCTTGTGCTTTATTTGAATTTATTTTGGGCACTAGGTACAATATTTTTAATATATCTTCAGAATATAGAACAAAACACTTTCATTTTTGTGTATGTGTATTTCAGATACAGAACAGTAATATAAATATCAACACAACATTAATAATTCTATGCTCAAAGGTTTCTGTAATTCTCCCTTTGTCCATGAGGTTTAACAAGGCCAAGTACAAGATGCTGCAACTGGGTTGGGGGAATTCCTGGTATCAATACAGACTGGGGGATGAACAGATTGAGAGCAGTTTTATGGAGAAGGATTTAAGGATGCTGGTTGGTGAGAAGTTAAACATGACCCCGTAAGGTGCATATGCAGCCCAGAAAGACAGTAGAAACCTGGGCTGCATCAAAAGCAGTGTGGCCAGCAGATCAAGGGAGAGGTTTCTGCTCCTCTGAGATCCCACCTCAAGTACTGCATCCAGGTCTGTGGTCTCCAGCACAGGAAAGATATCAACCTGCTGGAGCAAGTCTAGAGCAGGCCACCAAGATGATCAGGGAGATGGAACACTTCTCCTATGAGGAAAGGCTAAGATAGTTGGAATTGTTCAGCTTGGGGAAGAGAAGGCTCTGGAATGACCTAATCGTACTGTTCCAGTACCTGAAGGGAGCCTACAAGAAAGATGTAGAGACTTTTTACAAAGTCCTGCAGTGTCAGGACAAGAGGGTATTGTTTCACACTAAAGGAGGACAGGTTTAAATTAAATATAGGAAAAATCCTTCACTGAGAGGGTGATGAGCCACTGGAGCAAGTTGCCCAGGGCAGTTGTGGATATCCTATTCCTGGGAGTGTTCAAGGTAAGGTTGCATTGGCTCTGAGCAAACTGGTCTAGCTGAAGGTTTTCCTGCCCATGGCAGAGGGGTTAACACTAGTTGATTTTTAAAGTCCCTTTCAACCCAACCCATTCTCTGATTCTCCAATTTTCTCTGGAAAATGCACAAACCTTNGGCTGCATCAAAAGCAGTGTGGCCAGCAGATCAAGGGAGAGGTTTCTGCTCCTCTGAGATCCCACCTCAAGTACTGCATCCAGGTCTGTGGTCTCCAGCACAGGAAAGATATCAACCTGCTGGAGCAAGTCTAGAGCAGGCCACCAAGATGATCAGGGAGATGGAACACTTCTCCTATGAGGAAAGGCTAAGATAGTTGGAATTGTTCAGCTTGGGGAAGAGAAGGCTCTGGAATGACCTAATCGTACTGTTCCAGTACCTGAAGGGAGCCTACAAGAAAGATGTAGAGACTTTTTACAAAGTCCTGCAGTGTCAGGACAAGAGGGTATTGTTTCACACTAAAGGAGGACAGGTTTAAATTAAATATAGGAAAAATCCTTCACTGAGAGGGTGATGAGCCACTGGAGCAAGTTGCCCAGGGCAGTTGTGGATATCCTATTCCTGGGAGTGTTCAAGGTAAGGTTGCATTGGCTCTGAGCAAACTGGTCTAGCTGAAGGTTTTCCTGCCCATGGCAGAGGGGTTAACACTAGTTGATTTTTAAAGTCCCTTTCAACCCAACCCATTCTCTGATTCTCCAATTTTCTCTGGAAAATGCACAAACCTTAACAATTATATGTTTGTAGGGCCTGAGAAAACCACAGACTCAAGACAGTTATATGAACAGAGAAAGGATGAATCAAAGAACATCACCCACTCTGCTGCTGATTCCTATTTCACTTTTGCCCTCTAAGTCTATATTTGACTTTCCTCACTGGATTGGGTTTGTGTGGACAGGTTTTGCTAGTGGGAGGGCTACAGGGGTGTCTTCTGTCAGAAGCTTCCAGACGGTTCCTACGTGTCAACCAGAATGATCGACGGACCTGACGCTGACTGTGACTGGGCCAGTAAGCAATAGTGATAAAGCCTCTGTGACAACATATTTAGGAAAGAAAAAATGTTATTGCACAGATTGTGGTCAATTGTGGTCAGGGAAGAGCTGAGGGAGAATACGTGAGAGTAACAGTCCTGCAGACACCAAGGTCATTGGAGAAGGAGGGGGAGGAGGAGCTTCAGACACCACAG
>WBMV01007621.1:0-18847 GCA_013396655.1 Campylorhamphus procurvoides | reverse complement strand
TGGTCAGATAGCTCGTCCCCCCTGCAAGCCATGGAGTACCACAGGGATGCAGAGATCCACCTGCAGCCCACAGAGGAAACCCATGCTGTAGCAGGTGGATGCCTAAGAGGTTGTGAACCCATGCAAAAGCTGTTCTGGAGCAAGCTCCTGACAGGGACCTGCAGACTTGTGGAGAGAAGAGCCCGCACTGGAGCAGGTTTCCTCACAGGACTTGTGACCCTGTGGGAGACTCATGTTGGAGCAGTCTGTGCCTGAAGGACTGCACTCCACAGAAGAGTCACCCACACTGGGTTAGTTTGTGCAGAACTGTTGCCCATGGAACAGACTCACGTTGGAGAAGTTCATGGAGGACTGTCTACTGTGGGAAGGACTCCACAATGGAAAAAGGGGAGGACTTTTCTCCCTGAATAGTGGCAGTGGCAGGAACAATGTGTGATGAACTGATTGTAACACCCATCCCCCATCTCCCTGTGATGTTGGGGACTGAAGAACCTGGAAAGGAGTGAGGGACGGAGGGAAGGTGTTTCTAAGATTTACTATATTTCTCACTATCCTGCTCTGAGTTTTTAGTAATCAATTCAATTAATATTCCCAAATTGAGTCTGTTTTGCCTGTAACAGTAACTGGTGCGTGATCCCTCCTTTTCAACCCAACCCTTCGTTATATTTTCTCTCCCCGGTCCAGTTGCTGAGGGGACTAATAAAGCAACTTTCATAGCATGACTCCTGAAGTTGATGTCAATTACCAATTGGTAGCTACTTTATGAATACTAAATTATGACTAGGAATTAGGAGATTAAGCTTTCAAATAAAAACTATGTGTAGCTAGTAGTTCAGATAAAATATATTACACTCTCTACCTCTCCTCCCTCCTTGGTCTGGTTTAGGAAGGAGAGCCTGATATGGGAGATTTCAATGTATTCCTCATGTACCTTTTTACTGTGATCCCTTTAACAATGCAAAAGAGTTTTTTTTAGAGATCAACCACCTGCCCTCATCATTCCATGTGATCCAGTGCTTGTATCATAGGAAAGAGATAAATACATAAACACCAGGGTTTCAGACTTCCTGGGTCTACCAACAGGCAAAAATCCAAAGCCCCACCTTTCAAGTTACACACCCAAAAACAATTATGAAAAGACAGTGGAACTGAGAGCTGTGGATATCGCATGAATAAAATTTTGCTATGAAATTTTAAAATTATAGTCAATAATTACTCTGCCTTCTTCTATCTTTCATCCAGTATTCTATAAAAATAGAATATGAATTTTTTTAATGCATTACTTCAGGGTTTCCTCATCTTTATTCAAATGTCTTCTATACACTTCCTTTATACAAAAGAGGTACATTATAATAAAGTGAGGGATTTTTGTATTTTTTGTTTGTTTGTTTGTTTTGGGTTTTTTTGGGTTTTTGTTTTCCTGAAGGGAGTCAAAGGTTATAGTTAATACAAAGAAATGGCTGCTCTTCTCACCCCATCACAGTCATCCCATATATCACTACTGACTTTTGCCACATTTTTCTTGAAATGAAAAAATGCATAGTATATGATAGATTTCCCATTCCTTAGGATGATACAGTGACAAATAAGAAGCCAGACCAATTTAGTATGAGATTTCTGTTAAATATCATACAATCTAACTTGCTAGAGAACCAGGTCAATTCCACCCTTCTAGTACTTAAGTTTATCTTCATGCAGCACTTGCATGAATATCAAACAACATGACATAAATGTGCATTAGCAATTAACAAATGAAGAGTCTTTGTATTTTTAGTATCATGGCAAAGGAATATTGTGCAGTAATTTCAATGCTTATTATTATTCATGTACGATATTCTCTACATTTTATAAAGTACAACGTTAAAATTTCTAAGTAGACCTTGCTGGAAAGACAACAAGGGAAGACTGGGAAGGCTGCAATACAATAATAGATTTATTCATTTTTTCTAATGTCTTTTCCTTTCTTAAGACAAAGTGTCTAACAGCATTTCAATCAGTAAGCATTGCACTGGTTATAGGTAAGCTTGAGATATTTTTTTGCACAAAAAAAATGTAAACAAAGTGTTTCTCCAAGGAGACATAAGGCTTTTCACGCTATAAAATATATATTAAATGTACTATTTTTATAGATGCAAAACATGTCAGACTCTAACATATGTAATACAGATACATGAAAAAATGCTTCCAGAAAAGCATAACATTTCTGTTCCTGACATTCAGAAAATAGTCCTTTAATAAACAAAACTAATATATGAAAGCTCCTAGCTCAATTAACATACATGTCTTAAGTATTCCTAGCAAAGTTTCACTGGAAAAAATTGAGGAGTTGGTTGGCAAGAGGAAGAAGCTACAAGCAGCCTTACCACTGAGAAATCAGACCCATTCACAAAAGAGGAATTTTGCACAAGCACTAATGATAAGCACTGCCTATCTATTTCAAACAGTCACAACAGTGAAGAGACTTTTGCAGGTGTTATGAAGACACAGCTGTGTGAAGACACATCTGCCACATATGCACACCTCTTCAATTATTTCTGAAAAAATTCCCTGCAGCCCCATGATGACTCCGTGTTTTCAACTGAGAAGATATAACAGAAAATATGATATAATTCCCCCTTTTAGCCTGAACAGTTATTTTTTTTTTGATGGCTTAACACGTGATGAGTTAACACCCCTACCACCTTCAGAACTGATGCAAGCTATGACTTTTATAAACAAATATATTGGAATCTCTAAAGATCCATTTCCTAAAGATAAATTCACTTGAACACAGTATGTACCACACTCATCTGGTTCATTGTAACTGTGCTTTTACTTCTCAAAACATTAAATGAAGAAGTAGTTTATTAGACACTACAATAAAGTTAATGGAATTTTTCTGCTATGGAAAAAAAATAGTTAAAGAGTTCATCTTCACTCTTTGTGTAGCCTATTCACTCCAGAAACAGTATAGAAATAGGCTAGTACAACTGGATAATCTCATAATGCTGCAGAGAGCCATACTGGGTTTTTTTCCCACTTTGTGGCCTTTTCAGAGACAAAAATAAAACAATAAAATAAAAATTAAAATAAAAAAATAAAATAAAATACAATAGCAGAAGCTCTTCATCTTACAAGTGGATTTTTGGTTGGTGTGTTTTTTTGTTTTGTTCTTGATTTTTTGGTTTGGTTGGTTGTTTGTTTTGTTTGTTTGGGTTGGGTATTATTTTGTTAGGTTTGGGTTTTTTTTGTTTTGGGGTGTTTTTTTGTTGTCTGGTTTTTTTTCTTTTTATTTGAGTTTTCCTCACAATCACACTCTTTAATTTATCATCATAACACCATCCTTTGAAGTATATGTATCCTTAATAGGAAAAAACAGTCTTGTAATATAGAGAAATTAAAACTATTTTCTTCACAGTGACACTGTCAGAAATTGAACCCAGGCTCCCGGGAATGTAGCAAAGCCTATGCCAACCATCTTTTATATACATGATCTTAAAGAAAGGGGAAGGGAAAGAGCATCTCCTAGAAAAAGATTTGGAAGCTGTCATCCTGAGTGATGAATCACAATACTTTTAGGAGAGAAAAATTTCTCCCACCATCAGCTTGGCAGTGATACTGAAACAAAGCTAGTCCAATATTAATCTTCAGTGTGTAACTCCTACATGAAATTCCCCTCTCAATAATTTTAAGAGAAATTAGGAACTTCAGGAACATCACGTTTAGGCCTTTTTGGGGTCAGCGGGTGTTCCTCGTTTTCCTGCATACATCTGTTGGAGTGTACTTGTATTCCTGGTTTGATTTGAGGAGGCACACAATGCTTTGAGAAAATGACACCTCATCAAAAATAAGAAATATTTCACTTCTCAGTAGTCTGATAACTTCTCTGTTATTTCACAGCTCTTCCTCTGAGCTCTATATGCCAATCATGCTGTTCCAAAGTCACTGTCAACAGGGGAAAGGATTTGGCATCCCAAAGCTTTTTGGGATTTGAGCTACAAGCCTTTGTGTTTAAACTTAAATCTGTTGACAAGGCAACTGGAGGAAAGATGGAAATTATATTTCAAAGGAAATAACAATCATAAGATGATGGCATATATTTTAATCATATTCATTTCTTTGTGGCATTTATCAGCATGTTGAATGTGCAAAAGAAATCCCTGCTATAATAGCCTTCCTCATGCTGCAAAACTTATACAACTCAAATGTCCCCATAATACTTTTTTCAGCCTTTTCAGCTGTGAGAAGTAGTTTCCCTTAGTCCTTGGCCTGCAGGTCTGTCAGCACCATTTCACAGCTTAGAGATCAGAAACTCTGAGAGACAGGAAAATTTAGACTGTAAACCAATTAGCCTATACGGTTGAAATTCCATTAAAAATAGCGAACATCTTCTGTGTTGCACAGTTTAACCCAAGGGGGTTTTTATAGCTTGTAGAAACACTCTCATCGATTAATTCTTCTAGTTCACTATCAACTGGTAAGTCACAGATATGTTGATGGTTTGCTCTACAAACATTATCTCATTGTCTATGGCAAAGAAAAAAAAGTGATAATATCATAGCAAGAAGTAATATTTTTGAGCTGAAAAGCTGAAGTTTTTTTTCTTATATTTTATGATTTCTCAAGTCTTGTTATATTATTATATTTCATCCTTATTTTCAGTTTCATTCTAATCATCTCTTATCCCATTCTTGTTTCTGCTCAAGAAACACAATACAGATGGTCAGACTAGTTGTGCCATCTCTTTCTCAGTGATTTCACAGGCTAGAAAAAAAATAGGAAATAATATTTTGCTCTTTGTTCCTGCATATATCATCCCAAAGACTGATAGTTTCCACATCCCTGAAGAGAATGGCCTTTGTATGAAGTTGAAAATAGAGAAATTATGTCTGTAAAGGTTGTTGTAAACTCATGAACACCTTTGGAGATTAAAATAATATCATTTAATTACATGCAGAAACTGAAGGGGAATAAATAAAGGCCACAGACCATATTCTGGGAGGTAAAACTGATAATGGAAAAGGAAATTACTTATGACATGGATATTTTGAGATTATCTCATTTTGATCACTGTCAAGGCAAAACAACTGAAGAATAGTATGTACTAGCACTGGTAATACATCAAATCAGCCAGAGGTAGGCAAAAAACCCCCAAAAACACCAAACACAAAAACCTCACAACATTGTTTTTTCCCCTTTACTAGGAAGTACTATCAACTGTCTGAAAGCTCGACTTCTTGTTTAGGGCTTCTTCTAATATTTCTGCCATTTTTATGGCTGCCTAACTTTTCTACCCAAATTAAACTGAAGGGATCTTCTTTAGTAGGGGCAATATAAGAAAATTTGGAAATATGACAGATAAGCTTCACTAACATAATTAATAAAAATTAAGGATTTTCTTCATTTCATTTCCCTTATCAGTTAAGACAGATGTATTAACTACATGTATTTACTTTTATGTTTCATTAAGCTGAAGTTACAGAACAACAGTCTGCCTTTTATTCTGTGGATAAGGGGACATAATTGAATATTTTATGCTTAAATTTTTCAAGATGTTTGTCATTATCTCCTGTAATATCCTTCAAATCACATTGGTGAAATATAGATTAGAAGGGGAAATAAGGGTGATTGCAAAAAATTAACTGGAGTGTCAGGAAAAAATCTACAGTTGGTGATGAACCCAACTGTAGACAAGTTAGTAGAGTTGTATCTTAGGGTTTGATTCTAAGAGCATATACTGTTTAGTCTCTTCATCAGTTACATGGATCATATAATTACTGTGCACTTTCAGCCAATTCAAAGTAGCAGACTGCAGGGAGCAGTCAATGTATGGAACTCTTCTTGCATTCGACTAATCAGAAGCATAGAAAATGTTGGAGAAGTAAGGAAACAGGAACTTCATAAATCTCATCAAAATTGAACACAAAACTTGGACTCTAGGCTAGACAAAAACTTGTAGCAGAACAGGCAGAGGACAAATGTTTAAGAGCAGTTATGTTCAAAGGTCTCAGGGCCCTGTAGGACACCAGATTGGCCATGATGCAGCAATGACCCTGAGAAGCAAAGACACCACTGTATCCTAGACACCACAAACAAGGATTCAGTTGGCAGGTCTGGGGAAGCATCTTGTCCCACTATCCAAGATCTGTGAAATGCACCTGAGTGCCTTACTGCTTTTGATGAAGTCTAGGACACTATGGTCTTTCTTTGCTGCAAGTACACATTGCTTGGTCATGTTTAGCTTCTCAGCAACCAGCACCCATAAGTCCTTCTCCAAAAGACTGCTCTCTATCTGTTTATCCCTCAGCCTGTAGTGATATCAGGAATATCCCCAACCCAGGTGCAGCACCTTGTACTTGGCCTTTTTAATCCTTGTGAGATTCCCGTGGGCCCACCCCTTGAACTTGTCCAGGTCCCTCTGGACCACCCTTCTTTCAGGTGTAGCAGCTACACATCTCGATGTCATCTGTAAACTTGTTGAGGGTGCACTTGATCCCTTCATCTATGTCATTAATGAAGCTATTTAAGAATGCTTGTCTCAATATGGACCCTTGAGGGACGTCACTTGCCACTGATGTTGGTGGGGATTCTGAGTCATTGACCTCTCCCCTCGGGATGTGACTCTTCCATCACAAAAGGTCACAAGGTTGGTTAGGTAGGACTTGTCCTTTCTGAGTCCATATTGGTCATCTTGAATCACTTCCCTATCCTCCATATGCCTTAGCATAGCTTCTAGGAGGATCTGTTCCATGCACATAGTGAGATGGTAGGTCAGTAGCACTCAAGGTCACTGGCACGTCATCTGACTACTGTGATGTTTCAAATATTATGGCAACTACATCAGCCAATTTTCTCAGCACTCTGGGATGCCTCTTCTCATAATTCTATGAATTTATGTATGTTCAGGCTCTCCAGGTGGTCATGAACCTGATTTTTACTCAAGTAGGAAGCATATTGCCTCCCAAGTACTTTTCCTGCTGTCCATCCACTCAGAAGTTGTGGGAAGAGTGGTTGCCATTGAAGACAGAGGCAAAACATGTCTTGAGTCCCTCAGTCTTCTTATGCATTGTTACCTGTTTACCAGCCTTCTTCAGTGCAGGTATACACTCTTTGATCTTCCTTTTCTGGTTAACATATCTGTAGAAGCCCTTTCTATTATTCTTTGGGTCCCATGCGATTGTCAGTTTCAGATTTGCCTTGGCCTTCCTCAACCCACTCCTACACAACTGAATTTTCATCTCTTTAGTCTTCCCAGGTCAGCTGTCCTAGCTTCCACTGCCTGTGAATTTGCTTCTTTCCCTTTACTTTGCCCAGCATGTCAGTCTTTTGCCTTCTTTGTCCAATTTCTTGCTTCTGGGCTAGCTCTTATACTCTACACAAGACTTTCTTAAAGATCTGTCAGCTATGATCTTCTTCCTTGTCCCTGAGGGCATCCTCCCAAGAGATCCCACTGATTATTGCCTTGAAGAATTGGAAGTTTGTTTTCGTAAAGTTCAGGAACCCGACTTTACTCCTTACCTGACCCATAACCCTCAAGACAGCAAACTCCACTGACGCACAGTTACTTCCAGGACTTGATGTCCTGGATTAGCTCCCTTACACTTGCGCCTGTCAGATCCAGTGCCATCCCCTCTGATAGGGCAGTCTATTACCTTGCTCAAGTTCTCTATGCATTCCAGGAACCTTTTGGATTGCATACAGCTTGCTTTGTTACTTTCCAAGACGATGTGAGAGTGGTTGAAGGCCCCCAGAAGGACAAGAGTCTGAGATCACAATGCCTTCTGTAGCTGGAGCAAGAAGGCTTTGTCAATATGCTCCCACTGATCAGGGGCTTGATCTGATTCTTACTCATGGGCTTTTGACCTGCTCATAGCTGTACTTTGGAGACAACTCTACACATTCAATCCACCTCTTGATGTAGAGTCTAACTCCTCCACCTTTCCTGTCTCTTCTGAACAACTTATAGCCAGCAACAGCTGTACAGCAATTGTGGGATTCATCCCACCAAGTTTCAATAAGAGCACGGAGGTCATAACTTTCTAGCAGCACATTGGCTTCCAACTCCTCTTGTGTGTTGCCCATGCTGAGTGTATTAGGCACCTCAGCTGGGCTGTTGGTCATATTGCCTCCCCAGAGGAACACCTCTTAATTCATTTGAGGTATTTCCCTGTTATTTCATGTTGGCTTTTGTTTCCTCAAAAGTCCCTGGCTGTTCGCTGTAAAACTGCAAGTGTTGTCCAGTGCAGCTGGCACAGTTCAGAGTCACTAGCAGTGGGTCCTTACTAGCAACCTGCTCATCTAACCTTGACCTTCCCTCCCATTGGAGGTATAGAGAGAACATAACTCATACTTCAAATTTCCTCTCCAAGGCCCTCAATTCCTTTTTGATTGCCCTTGGACTATGTGTTGCCCCTTCATTGCCTGCTATGTGGAAGACCAGTAATGGGTAGTAGTCTCAGGGCCGCAACAGTCTAGAAAGTCTCTTGATGATGTTCTTAATCCAGCCTCCAGGGACCCAGCAGACCTTCCTATTGGTTGAACCTGGTTGGAAGTAATGAATGAATTCCTTAATTTGTTTTGTTTGTACATGCAGCTTTTTCTTTACCTATTAAACTGTCTTTACCTCAGTCCATGTTTTCTCACTTTTAACCTTTCAATTATCCTCTCTATCCCAAAGTGGGTGAGTGAGGGAGTGGCTGTGTTGTGGGGCTTAGCTGCCAACTGCAGATAATCCACAGAGTATATAATTTTTGAAGATTTTATGATTAACAAAACTTCTGCACTTTTAAGGCCTGTATCATCCTATAAAACTAAGATACTTAGAAAGGTTGAATGTTATTTTGATTTTTGGGGTTTGGTAGGTTGGTTTTTTTAATGAAAAAATAAATTTAATGTAATTTACAGTCTTTTTCACTCACAGTCCACCCTCTTCACATTTGCAAACTTGCGTACCTTTCTAATTCTATGCTAAAGTTTCTGCTCTAATCAGTTTCCCTGTAGAGTAGTTTTCAGTTTTGTGAAATGTACCAAATATTTTGAATAAAATTCAGTTTTCACACATTACCAGTAAGTTAATTCTCAGATGTGCATGGGATAATTCAGGTTGATGGGCACCTGGGGAGTTCTCCAGTCCCAGCCTATGATCTTGCCCTGAGCACACTGAGATGTGGGATCAGATTAGGCTGTTCAGGACTTCACTCAGACAAGGCATGACAGGTTTCCAGTAAGGGATGGCCCAGACCTCTGGGCCTTGGCTCCAGGGCTGGGCTGTCCTCATTGGAAAAAGACTTCTGCTTATCTCCCTCCAGCATGATTCTCTCATGTTTCAGCTTGTGCTACTGCCTCTTGTCCTTCCAATATACACCATTGTGAAGAGCCCTCCTGAACCTTGTCCATTCCTCCTACTGATGCTGGAGATGCTGTTGGGTGCACCCAAAGCCTTCCCTTGTCTCAGCAGAAGCCATCCTAGCACTGCAGACTTCCTCATAGAGAAAAGGTCTTAGACTCTTCTTCATTGTTTCTGCTTATTTTATTCTAGTTCATCTAGGCCGAAAACTGGACACCATATCTAGATGTCATATAGCAAGTGCTGGGTTTAGTTCTGCCTTAGCTGTACTTCACAGGGTCATTTGTTCCCCTTTCTTACAGCTACTCAGGTTCACAGAAGGCCACCTGGCCCTCTAGCATGTCACCAGCATGTCACCCTTGCTGTCACCAGCAAAACTAGTGACAGTTTTCCATTCTTTCCTCCAGGTCACTGAGAAAGTCCCAGGATAGACTCTGCACTGGTTGCCAGCCTCCAGGTAGACTACAGTCCAGTAAAACATGTCCCTGTGAGCCTTACCATCCAACTCATTATCTACTAGTAGTCCTCACATCCCACCTCTGATTCAACTTGCATGCAAGGAGCATTTCAGGAAATAGTGTTATAAGCCTTGCTATATCAAGGTAAATGCCATCTGTGTCCACAGGTACAGGTGTTTTATCACTAGGGGCAATCACTTGAAAAAGCCCTGTTGAGTGCTTCCAATCACTTCCTTCCTGAGTCTTGAAATATGATCCCAGGGGACTCCATGTTTTTCGTTGGCATCAAAGTGAAACCAACCCATGCCTGTGCTTTCTGCATTTATTCCTTTTGAACTTCAAAAATGCATGCAACATTTTCTTTCCTGCAGTGGTTGAATATCTCCCCCAGCCTCCTTAACTTGGGAACAAGAATCTGTGAAAAGAATCTTCAAGAAGGCTTTGTCCATATTGCTGTCCTGATGAATGGTCTGCAGCACATTCATGACTTGGTATCACATATAGTGGCCTATCATCTACCCCTGAAGCACAGTCTCTGAGCCTGCATTTTGTAAATCCCATAGAGGAGCCTTATACACCCAAAGTGATTCTTCATGTCCTGTAATACTGATATAGTGTTGGAGCTACATGTGGAGCTCTTGTCCCTCCTGTTTGCCTCCTAGGCTGAGAGCATTTGCATACACACATTTGAGGCAGATGTCCCTCTGTCCTGTCTCATCACTCCATGTTCCCATCTTCCTGCAACCTTCTCCATTCAACCAGTCTGGACTTTCTCTTCTTGACTGTGGATCACAGAATATGCGGAATTGGAAGGGACCCACAAGGATCATTGAGTCCAGCTCCTGGCCTTGCACAGAACCATCCCCAAGTCATATCCTGCACCTGAGGGTACTGTCCAAAACACTTCTGGAACTCTGTCAGGCTTCCTACTGTGACCATTGTTTTGAGAAACGTGTTCCAGTGTTCAACCACCCTATGGGTGATGAATCTTTTTCTAATATCCAACCTAAAACTCCCTTGACACAACTTCAGGACATTCCCTCAGATCCTGTCAGGTCACCACAGAGAAGAGATCAGTGCCTGCCCCTCCTACTCCCCTCACGAAGAAGTTGTAACTGCAATGACATCTTCCCTCAGTCTCCTCCAGGCTGAAAAGACCAAGTGCTCTCTGCTGCTCCTCAGATGGCTTCCCCTCAAGGCCCTTCACCAGCTTCATTGCCCTCCTTTGGACACTCCAAGAACTTAAGAGCTTTCTTATATTTTGGTGTCTAAAACTGCCCACAATATTCAAAGTGAGGCTGCACCAGTGCAGAGCAGATTGGGACAATCCCCTCCTTTGACTGGCTGGTTATGCTGTGTCTGATGTACCCTATGACATATCCTCCTTCCCTTATCTCACTAGTTTAAAGTACTTCTCAGCAGCCAGCCTCTTGGCAATTGTGCTCTTGACACTTTCTGTCCTGTGTATTCTGTCTCCATTCTGCAGTTCTTGATTCTCAGCTCAGATCTCACTGTTGTGAAAGCATCGTCCCTGCAATTAGCACCTCCTGTGCAAGCAACTATTGACCCACAAGATCCATGCACTTCTCTCCCTCCCATTTGCAGAAGAAAGGTGATGGCATCCCCTTTTCATATCCTGTAACATAAAACTAGTTCTGCATTCATCATCATGTCTCCCTGACACTGGCCAGAAAGTCCTTCCTGGATGTAAAGCCCAGAGATTGCTGCACAGGCAGTTATTCAACTAGTTGCACCTGGCAGTCACACAACAGGAGCTGCATGGTTGAAACAGCTCCTTGTTACTGTGTGAAATAAAATCATGATGTATGCAGTACAGAGTCACTGCTGCCTACTTAAAACACCTCCACAACAAAATCTAGCCTTCTTCTATATCTGGAACACTTGTGAGGCAGCAATTATTTTTGATTGTTGCTAAAACAAGAAAATACTATAAAGTTCAGATGTAATGCAAGTGACTCATGGAACAGACCGACTGTGCACTTGCTGCTACTAGTAAATTTTCAGATAGACTGAAAAATGACTAAAAATTTTTCCATGTCTTTTGCTTACAACAGTATGAAATGTTCAAAATACTAACAGTTGCAACATTTCACAAAGAAATAGGTACTTTACCTTACATTTACATTTCCTTTTTATAATTAGATATAGTAACTTTTTTTTTCCCCATCAAAATTGCTTTCACTGGAGGAAAAAAAAATTAGAAAAGAATTGCTTACAGGAAATTACTAGCTTTAATTTGATGGCAAATATTTTGAAAAGGAAACCATGTCTATTTTCCCCTGGAAGTTTCATGACACTTTTTTACTTTAATAGCATTGTTTTATTAAATGTTTTGCACAATTGTGTGAAATAAATTCAAAGCAAAAAACACATAATTAAAAACAAAGGAAATGAAACCTGTTGAGAGAAAAAGGTAACTATGAAACTAGTCCTTTGGAATGGGAACAATATTGCATACCGAACACATTCTAGAATTTTATGAGAGATTATCTGGTATTGCTTGAATTCCTGTATAACATTCATCACAAGTATACTTACAGTTTTGCATTCCACCTACAGTGGTAGTAACCAAAACTGCATTGAATGTCACTTTTTTTTTAATAAGAAAAAAATCCTACTTTATGTTTTGAATTACAATTTATGCTTTGGCAATTTAGAAGACAGAATGTTTTTCTCGTATAAGCATAGAGAAAAAAAAGTAACGCATTGCTAGCAACAGAGATTTTTAAGTTGGGTAGTAGAATATGATTTACTGCACCCAATACATATATATGACGAATCACTCTTTTTGGAATGTTTCTGTTACCATGTATTCTCTCTCTCCCCCCCTCCCCCCCCCCTCCTCTCACTCCCCTCNTCAGTCTCTTGTGCTGTATCTCTCTCACTACACAGAACTGCAGAATGCTGAAGTTTGGAACGGGACTCTGCAGATCATCTAGGTTTTGAATATCTCCAGAAAGAGAGATTCCACAAACTCTCTGGGCAATCTGTTCCAGTGCTCTGTCATCTGCACAGTAAAAAAGTTTTTCCTGATATTCACATCGAAATTCTTGTGTTTCAGTTTGTTCCCAGTGCCCCTTGTCCAGTTACTGGGCACCACTGAAGACAATCTCGTGCCATCCTCCTGACACCCACCCTTAAGATATCTGTACATTGATGAGGTCCCCTCTCAGTCACCTCTTCTTGAGGATGAACAGGCCCAGTCCCTCAGCTTTTCTATGTAAGAGAGATGCTTCAGTCCCCCAACCATCTTTGTAGCCCTCCACTGGACCTCTGTAATAGTTTGTTGCCTCTCTTGTCCTGAGGATCCCAGAACTGGACTCAGCACTCCAGATGTGGTCACACTAGGGCTGAATAGAGGAACAAGATCACCTCCCTCAATCTGCTGACAGTGCTCTTCCTAATGCACTCCAGGATACCATTGGCCCTCTTGGCCACAAGGAGACACAGCTGGCTCATGGACAACTTGTCTACCAGGACCTCCAGGTGGTTCTCCACAGAGCTGCATTCCTCTTTCTATATGTAGTGTGGAACAATGGAGCTAGCCATGTTTTTCCCTAGTTGAGCCAGGAAATAATCTCTTTCAGTCTGTAAAGGGACGGTAGAAAATGAGCCACTAATTTTTAGATGAAGAAAACTTCATCTCAATATGAATAAAATCCGTTCGCAATTGTTGGGTTGTTTTAGTAATTCAAAAATAAATTGTTACTTTGGCTTATTAGAAAAAAAGTCAAAATTCTTTCCTTACTTTTCCTACTTAAATTTGTGTTGGCTCTTTATTTTAAATTTATTATCACTTTAGTTTTGCTCTATGGAAACAGAAACGTAACTACCAGAGTAGTGGCAGCAGTATAAAAAAGCCTGCTGATAGAGTAAAAATGGTATGACTTTTCAAAAGAGAAACAAGCTTAAGAATTTAATTTGGGGTTAGAAAAACTGAAATCACATAGGAATAGATTTGCAAAGATACGCAATCTGGAAAATGTTAATACAAGTTCTGAAGAAGAAATAGAAGAACTGATATTTCTGTACTTGGGTATTCCCAATATTCATGGTATTTGAGCTAACCTCGTATGTTTTTGGTACAGAGCACCTTGTAACCTCTTGCTGCATTAGGCCACCTGCAGGTATAGTTCCCTGGTCAGTTCAGTCTCTTTCAGTTTAGTGGCAGAACAGACACTGAAATCCTGACTAGGATGGCAACACTAGAAGTAAAAAGCTATAAAACTAAATAAAACAACTATTTGAATCAATCACTTGCAGCAAGTTACTTGGGCAGATCAGAACTTTTTTAATATGCATGCTTCAAAAATGTAATGCTGATTTTCTATAAAGTGAAAAAAGTAATTCTTCTGCCTGTTAAAATTCAGATATAAATAAGCAATACCTTATGAGGTTTTATTCTTATGAGGGATCAGTTCTAGCACATAATATTTAATAACAGCTGTATGTTCATTCTGCAGATGAACATTTCAAAAATACTATGAAAAATTATCTGTGTGATGCTGTGTACATTTTAATAACTTTTTTTTAACTTTTACAGATAAGTAATGTCAGAGCACTGAAGAAAAGAATGGAATGCAGAGACTTTCATTAGTGAGTCAATGTTTCAAATCTATTCTAAGCCAAACATAACTGAAAATTAACACCTGATGGCAGTCACTGAAGTGTATGAAATAGACTAGTTGTCAGTCAAATAAATAAGGAGGTTTCAAGACTTAAAAAAAAAAATTGGATAATTACACCCACTTGGCAACCTAAAGCAATAAAATTTGACTAGCCTGACTTTTTTTTTTCCCCTAGATCCTCCCACTGAAGACAGCAGATGGATAATCTGTATGCTATCTTGCTTGAATATTTTGAAGTTATCCTTTTATGTCTAATAGATAACAACAGGCTCATTTTCAGATATTTGAATGTCTTTTAGCAAATACAGGTTTCAAAGATTTTGGGGCAGAGTGTTTCTTTGCTTGTGCAATATACACCAATGACTGAAAATAATTCATAGCATATGGCTAGATCTCACTTGCTGTGAGAGCATAAATAGTCTCTAACAATAGTAATAGATATAAAAATATAGATATAATATTTTTTCCCTTGGAAATATAAGATACTGCATTTTTATAAAACTGTGGGATTCAACATCCTTGTATAATCCCCAAGAGAATAAAAAAATTATTACAGATATTTAGGGGATGAATAAGATATTCACCCAATTTCACTTGTCAGTGAGCTAGATGAACAGATAAATGGACATTCCAGGAGAAAAATATGCCAATATTGTCCAAACAAGAGGTTTCTTTGTTTTCTTGTTTATGCTTAATAATTCAAGTGGAATAATACTGAAGAAATGTGCACAGAAATGGAAGATTACCTACAGCTAATCTAAGTCTCATCACTGGTCACTAGAAATGTGAAACATACAGAATTCTATAGCAAGACACCTATTAAAAACAGACAGACGAGAGTAAAGTGCATGGTACAACATATTTGTAATAGAATTTAAGTGCAAAGTGAAGCATGTCTTAAAAGTGATGTAATTTTTTATATACCAGACACTATTGACAGCTCAGGGTGGCCTGTCATGACATGATGGAAATGCTGTGTGTATAGCCCAGAGTTTTCTCGATAGCACTGTTTTTAAAAAAATACTATGTTTCTCTTGAGGGCATCATTAAATGACGTTTCTAAGGTCTTTTAGACGAGTGACTCAAAACCATGATCTTACTCGCATGCAACAATGCTATAAGCAAAATGCTGTATGACTCTCTAGGGGGAAGAGAGAGTGGATGCTGGGGCAAAGCTTGAAATCTTTGAATTATTACTGATAGGTCTGCTATACCCAAGTATAATTTCATCTGTTTAGTTCTCATTCAGAGCTACTGTCTGACAAGATAAATATGCTCATTTTCTGTTTTTCATATTTTGTCACAAGAAGATATATATGCAGTGAAACCAAATAGTAATTTCTAAATATGTCTCTGTAGATTGAATATTGCAGTTGCATATACCTTTACAACTCTAGTCTAGATCAGTTCTTAGAAAGACTGTAGAACCCACAAAATTGTTTTCTTTAGTTGAGCAAACTTGGTTTCCTTATGAGGAAGTAAATACATTAGAACTAAGTTAAAATATAAAGAAATGTAACCAAATTAAATATAATCATTTTGTCTACACAGTATAGTTGACTGTGATCAATATGATGTACGCACATTTATTTTAGTAGGCAGAATATTAGAAGTGTTAATAGAACTGCTTTTTAGATTTTGATGAGTTTGAGGAAGGATGACTTAAACTCTATTTTTTTATATTATGGTTCCTGTTTCTCCTGAAAATAGCACATTCCTCAGACAGTTGTAAATACAATCATCTTTTCTGAGTATTCCTAGTAAATATTAACAGAATATTATAGGCAAATGACAGTCAGTAATAATAATTATTAATAATAATAGTGTGGTCATGAAAGCTCTATCCTTGGAGATACTCAAAAATCATCTGCTCACCCTGCCTGAGCAGGATGGTTGGACAAGATAACAACCAGAGGTCCCTTTCAACCTCAAACATCCTATGGTCCTGTAAAAAAGTTGTGGAAAGTTGCCAGTGTAAGAAGAGTTATACCATCTTACTCAATTTTATACTTTAACTTACAAAAGAGAAACTGTGAGAAACAAAAGAGGAATCAAGGCTAGATGAAATCAACAGAAAATTACTAGAATATTTACATTCCTGTGTCCAGCCCCTCACAGATCTTCTGTGTGTGATTTATCCAATACTTTTTATTCTCTTTTTACTCCTCAAATTCCCAGTCTGCCGAAGTGATGAACTAATGACATAGAACATGTTACCTTGAGAAATTATCTATAAAAAACTGATAGTGATTTGTGAAGCACACTATGAAATGTCCGGAATCTTCACACCCTATAAGAGGTGGTAACTCTTGAAGAAAGTTACAAGCATCAGACACTTGATTTTCAAGATGCCCAACAGTTTCAAGAAAAATGGCTATCACTAAAATAACATTTTTTAAGGTAAGTGCTGTTAAGTGTTGCCATATACACTGGCACAAAGCTGAAAGATTTGTTTGTCTCTCGCTCTAAAGAAAGGTTCAGACCACATAAGTCTGAATCTAACTATATTTCAGACTGAGAAAGGGTTCAGCTATAATAGTACAAATACAGTTTGTTCCCATTGGACATCTACCTTTATCAACTGACAAGAAAGAATGTTTGGGGTAAATGAATAAAGAAACTTATCAAAATGATATCTGATAATTCAATATAAATATGATGTTTTAAATTTAAATACTTAATGTGAAAATGTTTTATTTCATTTTGATACAGAAATCTGGTTTAGTTCTTTCAGATACATGTTTCCTTTCTTTATTCTAAAGTAATATCTTTCTATTTCCATAAGTACGCTTGGGGTTTTTAATGGACATTTTATCTCCCCTTCCTGTTTTCCAGGTACTGGCTTAAAACAGAGCTCTTCAGCTCAGTCTTTTGCTTCCTTATCAGTAACTTTGCTAGTTTCTATCTCAGGGTGTAAACTGTAGACTGAGTTCTCAACAGACACATTTATTTTGTTCAGGTCTAAGGGCATATGGCTGCACTTTGGAAAGTGCAGACAGCTAAGGAAGAAAAGGTTGTTACGTATTTTAGTTGATGTAAACCAAGCTCCATATAGTGTTGTTTCAGCCACAAGATGTCTATGGGAATCAGAATGTTTTTCAGAAGTCATTTGTTGTAGACTGATAAAGTTGTTTGCAAATTATAAAGAATGGTACTCAAGTCCAGGGATTTTTTTAAAAGAAATATATAAAATCATGATAAAATTAGATGACTTCTGCTATTAATAATAATAGAAAAACACAGCCTTTGGATTTACTCTAATTTAAGGTCTCTGTATTTTCATGTGTGTGTTCTATTACTTTAGAGACAGGTTCATTTCAATGTTAATTAGAGTTCAAGGTTCAGAGACACTATGGAGTGATAATTCCTACTTGAATTCTGAGAAAAAAAGTTCATAAAAATATTCAGACCAGCAAGAAAGGAAAAAACACACAAACATACATGAGAACCTAACTGAAGTGAATATTTGATCACTGAGATACTAATTTTAGAAATATAATTTCAGAGATTATGTCCTTCTTTGCTGAGATTACCAGTTCTATTGGTAGTAATAATTCTGACTTTTTATGCCACAAGGTATTTCTCATAGGAGAAAAATAAACAGCAGTTGCTTACACAGACTTGCATAAACTCTTGGTCCTTCAGACTTTTAAATCTAAGGATGTATTTTAGTGAGACATTGTCATGTGAAAAGTAGTTTAGGGTTTTGCCTGTGGGTACCCTCAGGAAAGTTGAGACCCTAGTGCCAGACAGTCTGTCAGCATTTCATGAGACCCTTCACCAGCAGATTCACAAGGCTGGAAGGTACCTTGACTACCCCTTTAGCAGGGGCTCAACAGAGCAAAGACCCCACAGCAGGTCCTGCCAAAGTGTTATGCTGCTGGCAACAGCAAATACTCACTTTAACAGTTTACTGCAAAAATATATTTTAAAGCAAGCTACAGATACATATGTTAAGAAACCACAAGCTCTACTAATACGCAAAGGGGTAAGCACAAGCAAAAGCCCTAGTTCTGAAAGCATCATTTAACACACATATATTTCTCACCCAAGGCATTCCTCTGAGGAGAAGTTGGACTCAGCCCATTGACTGACTCCAGCAGTTTTGATGACAGTCTTCTCCCACTTTTCCCCTAACCTCAACTTACTTTTATACTATTTTCTTTATGTCTAAGTGGAGTTTGAATGGCTCTAGTCATGAACACTTTTTGTTTCTGATAGGTGCACCTAATGTAAGAGGAGCGTGGTTATGGTTTGGCACCTGAGAAGGGGGTTCAATGAGGTTGTTTTCTTCAGCAGCAGAACATCTTGATTCTCCCTTGTCAGACAGGTACTGTATGGTCTCAGTACCACAATCTTCCCCCATTCTGCTGGGATTTGAATGGAAAGCGGCCACGTAGTCTCCACTTCATTCC